>BHFT01031008.1:0-10948 GCA_004320025.1 Laticauda laticaudata
TGACCTCACCCCTTTCCTAAGAGGTCTGTAGGGGGCATGCATAAGCGCACCAACGTGCCTACCATCCCTGTCCTATAATTTCTTTTATTTTTTTATTTTTCTTATAAGTATCCATGTATTCATAACTATGTTTTACTTATACCTATTATCTTGTAAGCAATTGATAAATAAATAAAATAAATAAATAAATAACTTTTTTTTCATAAGTGCTTCTTGTGGTTCTAATGTGACTAATGTTAAACCTAGATTATTTCAGGCTAATCTGGAACAAATGGCTTTTACCTGACCTTGCTTGATCACTATCTAAGACATTATTTATCAGATGTTCAGCAAGTATACAAAGCAGGAAATTGACTTTTGATGGGTTCTTTAACAGGCTAATCCAGAGCTGATTACAGATAGAAGCAAGAGATAGTTACTTGATAAATCTTTAAATGCTGGCTCATCTATGCACAAACCAATATTACTTGTCCTAAATTTCTTTCTCTCTGTGTGTGTATTGTTGTATGTAACTTGATATAAGATAAGAATGCATTATTGTCACAGCATTTCAGTGTATTTATATATGCGCTTGTGAATGTTCATCTTTTTATTGTCCCATGGCAAAGATTATTATTAAACTGAACACCAGCACAAAGTAGCCCATTTTTATGACAAACAGTGTAATAAAGGCAGGGGAAAAAAAATGACCATTTTAATCCTCGGAGTGACAGTCAGAAGAGGCATGCAATGAAAGATGGGAATTAGTTAAAGAATAAAGAGTAGAACAAAGAAAAACATGGCAATATTAGCTCAGTTTCAAGAACAAGTCAACATTACAATTTTCTGATATTTTCCTTTAATGCTGAACTAGCTATCCTTGTTACATATATTATATATACATTCTTAATGTGGAGGGGTTGATTTTTTTTCTCTTAGAAGTGGACCCAATTTCAGTGTGCTTGAAACAATAAGTTGGCTACTTATCTTTTTAAGATATCTATTTAAATAGATATTAGTCTATTTTTTAAATAGAGTTTCATCTATTTTTTATATAGAGAGCTTCCTTGTTGAATGAGCATATAATTCAGCCATCTCTAATGCTCCCCCACCTCTGACCATTCCCACCACAACAATCATATGAGATATGAGACTGGGCCAAAGTTACCCAGCTTGTGTTTTATATTTGCATTTATTTACAAATGACACAATCCAAAGAGAAGGTACCTTTAGTGATTAATGTGGTAATAGAGATCCTCCTCCTCCTCCTTTTAAATAACCAAATTAGAATTTTATTCTTGCTTAGAGAAAAGGAGAAATGTCAAAAAGCCTTGGGGGAAATCTCTTTTTCTTTCTTTTCATTTTCTTTTCTTTTTTCTTTTATTACAGACTGTGCTGCTTCATCTGAACTCTCCCAGAGCTCTTAAGAGTTGTTAAGTAGCAAGTTCCATCTTTGCAGGCTGACACTCCTTATTACCATGACATTTTAATTCAACCCCCTCTGGCCTTTGCTTGCTCGCCATGCTTTTTCTTAAATTTTATGAAAAATTTTCTTCTTCTTCCTTTTGTGAAAATCAGGTTAGTCTTTATAACACTCCTCCTTGGACTAAAAGTATGGTAGCTGCATATTGATTTGGATCAGATAGTCAAACTGCAAGAAAACAGCAGCAATCTTCAAGTGAGACATGGTTTCTGAAATAGCAGTCTGATCTTACATTTCTTCCCCTGTAGCTTAACAAATAAAATAAAACTAATATCTATTGTTCAAATTGTCTAAAGCTTTCATTCTCTATCATCTGATATGTCACCTCCTCACATCAGAGTTTTTAGTAAGTGACACTGTAGGTTATAGAGCAGAGAATCTTATTTCAGATTTGTTTTTCCTTAGATTTTTTTTTGTTAAGCATAGAAACATGGAGACAACTAGGTTATTCTTCTAATAAATAATTCCTGATTCCTTGGCTAAGCAGCAATATTTTTGTCTGCATCATTATGTCTCTTTATACCAGACTTGGGTATTTTACAGCAAAATAGGTTAATAATTAAATTCACTTCCAAGACTCCTTGATGCTCTCTGAGTTTGGTTGTTTCCTTGCAAATGTTTTGTTGCTGGTGTAGGTAATATCTCCAGTGCTAGAAAAGAGTGGGGTTTGCTGTTATGCATGGGTGTGTGTCTTATGTATGTATGTATGTATGTATGTATGTATGTATGTATGTATGTATGTATGTATGGTATTAATCCTGGTGTTACTTCCTGCTTATCTGGATGTTAGTTGTCGAGAAGGAGGTGTATTGGTATTTTTGTTTTCTTTTTAACTTTTTGTTGTCTCTTTTGAATGGTGTGGAAATGTTATTTATCTCTATGTGTCTCTTGATGGCAGATTTGTATTTGGATTCAGGTTTGAAACACCAGTCAATTAACAATACCCCAAGCAAGGAAGCACCAACTCAGACAAACAAGCAATAAACAGCAACTTAATCAAGGAATTATTAGGGTGAAAACAACACCTCCATCAACACTGAAAGGACAAACTACTGTACAGACAGCAAATCACACTCCCTTCTGGCAACAAAATATCTGCAAGCAAAATACCAAGTTCTTTTATATTACCATCACTTACAATATTTAGTAATGAGTTGAGAGATTGGATAATGGTATCATCACTACAGTATTTCTCTTTGACAAAAGTGCCAGAAATTGACAGTGCTGATCCATAGATGTGCCTTCCAAGTTTTGAGCAAAAAATAAAAATAAACGCACAGGTTCAGAATAGGCAAAACCTGGCTTAAAAGCAGTAACTGTGAGAGAGATCTAGGAGTCCTAGTGGACAACCACTTAAATATGAGCCGAAAAAGATGCTGCAGAGGCCAAAAAAGCCCATGCAATCCTAGGCTGCATGAACAGGTTAGAATCAAGAACACATGAAGTATTAGTACTACATTATAAGGTCTCAATGAGACCACACTTGGAATACTATATTCACTTGGTGACTACAATATAAAAAAGATGTTGAGACTCTGGAAAGAGTGCAGAGAACAGCAAAGATTAGTAACAGGCTGAAGACCAAAACATATGAAAGATAGTTGCAGGAATTTGGTATGTCTAGTCTAGTGAAAAGAAGGACTAAGGGTGACATAATAGTAGTATTTCAGTATTTGAGGGGCTGCAACTAAGAAGATGGGGGTCAACCTATTCTCCAAAGTACCTGAAGGCAGGACAAGAAGCAATGGATGGAAATTAATCAAGGAAAGAAGCAACCTGGAATTAAGAAGAAACTTCCTAACAGTGAGAACAATTGATCAGTGGAACAGCTTGCCTTCAGATTTTGTAGGTGCTTTATCACTGGAGGTTTTTAAGAAGAGACTGGACATCCACAAGTCTGAAGTAGTATGGGTCTCCTGCTTGAACAGTGGCTTGGACTAGAAGACCTCCAAGATCTCTTCCAATTCTGTTATTCTATTATTCTGATCTGGGCTTAGTAAATATCCTTCTGTTCCCTCAGTAGCTAAACTTCTATATGTGGAAGACTTCATCTCTTGGGAAAAAAGCCCAACTGATAAATGTATTCATTTATCTGCTGATGTTCCATTGATTCTTTAGCTTGTACTGCAGAAACCTATTTTGGTTTTCAGAATCCACACTGCTTCAATGAATATACTAGAAGACAATTGGTTTCACAGGTTTCACATTCTTCTTTTGGAAGAATGGGCATTGATAACATGGTGGGAAATCAGTGCCTTTGAGTCCAGGAAACATGAAATGATAGGATCCCAAACCTCCTTCTGGGTTATCCATTCCCAGGGATTAAGTAGCACATTATAAAACAATTTTCTTCAACCATTAATTTGTTTCACTAATTTAACCCCAACATGCATTTTTAGTTTTCCATAGTTTTTTTCAGTTTACCATCAATGTTTACTTGGTGATATATATTAGCTAATATATATAAAAAAACCACCCAGCTATATGAAAAATTGTGGTTCATGGATATTTTTTCTCTTCTTTTTAATTTTAGTATAAATTACTGTCCAGTGAGTATTTGTGATATTTTTTTCTTCCAATGTATCCATGTATAACAGATAAAAGATTAAACAGACAATCAGAGATGGAAGGGACCTTGTAGGTCATCTAGTCCAATCTCCATCCCCGCCTAAGCAGGAGACCCTACATCTTTCTGACAAATGACAGTCTCTTCTTGAAAGTTTAAAGTGATGATGCTCCCACAATTTCTGAGTGCAAGCTGATACATTGGTTGATTGTTCTCACTGTCAATCAACTCACTGGTTGATTGTTCTCTGTATACAGGATATCCTGGCTTATTATCTGTTTTATACAATACTTGACCCATATACTAGATTGGCTTATACACACTTAAAAGTTAATGCTAACCAAAGTATTTTATATTGTGTAAATTCACCTGATGGGACTTTCCTTTACTTGATTGAGAGACTGTATGCTTGAGTTCAAGATTAGCATCACAACTTTTTAAACAGTGAAAGATCAAAGTTTGTTTTGCCATCCATACTTGTGAGAAAGCATAGATTTATAAATGCCTAGAGTTGGGAAATGACCCCAGAAATCAACTGGTCCAACCTTTGCTTGATACAAGATCCACTGAGGCATCTCTGACAGATGCTCACCCAACATCTCCTTGAAGAACCTTTTAGGAAATTAATGTATCATGAATTAAAATATATTTGTCTTAAAATACCAAGTAAACTAATTTTCTTTCATCTCTAAGGGTAAGAAAAAAGGGAAAACTTTGCAGCAAAAATGCTTACCCTGGGTTCTGAAGTCAATTGCTACCCCTATCCACAAGAGATTTTGTAGGAGACGACAGCACTAATTGTTTTCAAGGAAGAAAAAAAATTTTTTTTTTCTCTTTTGAATTGTTCACAAAATTCTAGCATAAAATGTCTTCATTTGAAGGGAAACAGGAGCCCTTTTTTCTATACATCAATTAACTTAATTATACTGTCTGTGTCTGCACAAACATACACACAAACCCCCCCATACACCATAACTCTTTAGACAAGGAAGAGGATCCCTGAAGATTTCAACTTTGGAATTGATATGAATCTCGATTGGCAATGAGCAGGGCTGAAAATCCTGAATTTTAAGTCTCGCCAAGGAGGTGTTTTGAAAAATTAAGTAATGAAACATGAAAAGAAAGCTAACCACGTGGTTATTTTATTGTCTGCTGTAAAAATATAAAAAACATATTGCTGAAGCAAAGGCCTTTTCCAGCTGGGGGATTATCTGTCATATAATGAAAAGAAGAATCAGATTACATTAATTTTCTTCATGGCAAAGATGGCAACTTTTACTCTCTTTTTTTTAATTCAATAGCAAAACTACAAGGATTCGCACAGTATGTCCTTGACTTTAAATAAATCCCACTGATCACACAAAACAACACAAACACAACCCCAGTTTGAGGTTCTGTTTGATCTGAAAACAGACACCAACCCTTCTGGAGTAAAGCTGATTGTTTTTAAATAAAGATGGCTTTACTTGTACTTCTTTTGTTTTATTACATTGGAATTAAATGATGAACTTTTAAAGTTATTACTCCATTCAGCCAAATATATGTTGTTGGCAGGAGCTGGTTCAGGGATGGGCTGCTGTGGGTTTGCAGGGGTTTGGGATTTAACTAAGATTCTGTGCAGTTTGGAGAACCCCCTGATCCCACTCCTGGATGGCCCTGTTAAGCCCACCCCATCCCGCCCCTCTCAGGAGTCCCCACACGGCCTATTTTGGATGCAGGTAAATGCAGGGCACACATGGAGAGTCAGGGATGGTGAAAAATGGAAGTTTGGGAAGACTGGAAATAGGCCTGTTTCTGGCTTCCAGAGAGCCTCCGGAGCCTGGGAAGGGCAAAAAGCCCCCACCACCACCATGGTGCAGGAGGCCAACCAGTGGTGGTATTCAACCAGTTCAGCCCAGTTCTGGCGAGCCAGAAGGAGTGATGAGCGGTGGAGACCAAACTGGTTCTCTCCACCACTCTGCTGTTGGGCCCACCCACCTGCCCAGGCTGCCACGCTCACTTTTATCCACTGAATTTGAAGCACAGCTGCTTTGTGCGGCACAGAATAGTGCTGTGCGGCAGCTGCTGAAGTGACCAGGATAATGCAAGCTTGCAGGAGGCAAGTTAGAATGCCTTTGGCCTATGCAAATTGCATGTTTGGCGTGTATGTGCATGCAAAGTGTGTGCACATGCGCAAAGTGCACCCACCAAACCATGCCCACTGAACCGGTGGCAACAATATTTGAATCTCATCACTGAGGCCAACTGGGCCACACCCACCATGGCCACATCCATCCAGCAACTGGGAGAAGAACCCTTTGCTAAAATTTTTGAAGCCCACCCCTCAGCTGGTTACGAAACACATGAGTATTCCAGCTGGGTAGAGGACTTCCTCCAGTACATATTCATATTTCTTTGCAAATATTGTGGGATAGCCTTGAAAGATTAAATTCAAAACTCTGTGTCAAAGGCACCTACAAAGCTAACCAAAGGGTGCTTCTGGATGAAAAGGATTTGCTGCTAACAACACTGTTGCCCAAGGGACACCCAATTGCCAAAAGAAATGCATTCTTCAGGGATGCAATCTATCATGTCCCCCAAATCCAGAAATTCAAGCTTTGAATTTACTTAATTGCAACAAATAGCAAACTCAAGCAGTTGTTCGGTGTGTGTGTGTGTGTGTGTGTTTAAATATGAACAAAATTGTTGAACCATGAATGCCAAATCATATTTGATTATTTTTCCAATTGGCTAACATATTATTTGTAAATGCATGCAATTGGATCAGAGGTGGTATTCAGCAGGTTCTGACCAGTTCTGGAGAACCGGTAGTGGAAATTTTAAGTAGTTCAGAGAACTGGTAAATACCACCTCTGACTGGAGATTTTACAGTATCCTTCCCCTGCCACACCCAGCAACCAGTAGTAAAAGAAAATTGAATCCCACCACTGAATTGGATCAAATTTATCTCCTCCTCCCCCTCCTCCTTTTTGTGTTGAATGAGATGCAAAGTTCTGGTTCTTGATCTTCTGGTGGCCTCAACCAATGTTAATGGATGCTGTTGTAGTGTGTCTTTCATGTTGTCTCTCTATCTTCATCTGGATCTGCCTCATGTTCTGGACCTTCTTCTCTTTTTTGTATGAGCCTTGTATGGTATGAATTCCCAAGGCATCCTCTCCAGATAGGAAAACCACTTTATCTGCTGTTTTTGTATGTAATTAAAATTGGATCTATACTAACTGCAATGAGAATTGTATTTGCTCAAAACTGGAAAAGTGAAGAGATTTCTCTTGATGAAAGATGATTTCTTGTGATTTGGAAAATATTTGGATGTGCAGAAATGAATAGATTTAACACTTGCAATCAAAGACAAGGAGAAATCTGAATCTTATAAGATATGGGAACTATTTTATTGATGGTTAGAGAAAAAGCATGAAAACTAGAAATATCTAATGGAGTAGTGAAATAAGGAAAATATCTTAACAGAATGAAGAAGAATTCTAAAGAAGGGGATTGTTATAATGATAGATGTATTATATATACTAATAATAAGTGAAGATCTAAAGCTGTTATTGTTATAGTGTAATATGTATGTATGTATGTATGTATGTATGTATGTATGTATGTATGTATGTATGTATGTATATGTTGTTCAGCTTCCTTCAGGTGTTATCCCACGTCATTGTAGTGCTTTTAAAGTTTGTACCAACGTTTCAGCAGAATCTCATCTGCCATCATCAGGCTTCTGTATTGAGTTTGTTAGAGTTTGTACAGAAGCCTGATGATGGCAGATGAGATTCTTGCTGAAACGTTGCTACAACTTTAACAGCACTACAATGACGTGGATAATACCCGAAGAAGGAAGCTGAACAGCACACATGTAAGTACCGCGAAAAACTTAAAAAACAAAATCATTATACATATATATATATATATATATAATATATATATATATATTATTATATATATATGTATATGTATATGTATATGTATATGTATATGTATATGTATAATGTATATGTATATGTATATGTATTTGTATTGTATATTATATTTATTATTTATTTATATCAATAACAAGATAACAATGGAGACTAATAACATGTATGAATATGGTAATAATTTTGATTATTGTCGCACTAAGGTTTCTATACCCAGGTGACACACCATTAAATGGAAGATGAATTGTTTGTACTTATAAAAAAATAAAAAACTTTTATTAAAAAATTGGATCTGCCTAATTCTTTCTCTTGTGATCTCATTTCTGATTTTTATTTGTTCTAATCACTTCAGCACTTATTTATTTATTATTCAATTTATTTGTAAAAGAATAAATATTTATTATTTATTGTTACTGATCATTTTTTGTTTTACAGAAAAGAATTGACAAAAATGAATGGATGCTCTCTCAGACACACAACTGGCTTTGGATTTGATGAACCACTTCCTTACTTCCTCTGTACTTGATGAAAAAAAATAAATGCTCTTTAAAATAAAAAAGCGTGAAGAAAAATGGTCAGGGAAGCAAAATGCATCGAAAGTAAGAAAATAGACTAGGAAGAGAGAATGGAGCCACAAGCAAATGACACATTATATTCAAGGAGATAACAGAAATTCCCCCTCAGAGTTTTTCTAGCCAGTCATAATATGTGATTTGAAGCTGCCACAGTAAAAGGATACAAAATGTGCTCTGGCACATGCATCAGGTGCCTTAAAAAGAAGAAAATGAAGTGAAATAGAATCTCTGCATGAAAGCTTGGGAAACTGGTGAAAAAGGACAGATTCTCGGAATCTACAGTTCCTCAGATAATGTTGAAATACAGTTAAGATTTCATGAATCAAATGTTGATTATGGTGAAAAGCAGCGCAAACCATATTTCTTGCCATTCTGTGATCAGGGCACAACATTGAACAGTTGAAGATGAAGTATCAAAGGACAAAGTTGAAGCATCTTTTGTTGCAAAAAATTTTTTTGTAACTAGGAAATAGGTAGTAATTGAATTATCTTTGCTATCATCCTTTGATGGGCAAACGTATCAATAGTGGAGAAGGAAGGAAGGAAGGAAGGAAGGAAGGAAGGAAGGAAGGAAGGAAGGAAGGAAGGAACCCATGAATACCAAATGTCTCTGTGCAACAAATGGTAACTTATTGTAACAAAATGAAGGATATAATCAATATATCCCTATATACTCCATCCAATATGTGAATAAAAATATTCATATTCGAAAGGCCATTTCCACACTAATTTCATATGTATTCAAAGTGATAGCTGAAATTGACATTATTCTATTCATTCAATGCCTATTGATATACAGCTCTTCCTTCCTGCAGCAGTATAGATAGATCAACTAGAAAATAAAAACGTACAACTGAGGTTTTATTTTTCCAATTAAAGCCACAGAAACGAACCAAGTGGCCTTGATAAGTTTCAAAAAAATAACAAAAAAATGAATAAAAGCTCATTTTGCTCCCATTTTTTGTGCAATTTCATATTGCAAAATGAAAATTGAGAAAGGTATTCAGAAATTTTAAGCAGTGAAATAGATGGTTTACAATTTGCCCACTGAGGCATCCATCTTATACCTTAACTGCCTCAAATTGCAAATTAAATTCCTAAATATTTAACTCTGTGGGGCTCAAGTAATCTGTAAGTATTTAAATATATGGGGGGAAAGAGGTTCAATCCTACGTAATTCCAACTCCCTGCGAGCCTTTACTAAATTCAGTGATGGGTCTGACTTCAATCGCCATCTTTATTTAACATCAGAATTTTTTCTGTGCTATCTGTAAGGAGAAGGAAATTGAGAACAGAAATTCAGAGGAAGTTTGAAATGCTGTTGCTAAGTCATTTCAGTTTTTAAAAAGACTGAAACTGCAGGGATGTTTTGCTATTACACCTTTCACAACTTTAAGGAATGCAACTGGAAAAATATATATACAGATTAAAAATAGTATGGGTTAAAGTAAATGGACACGTCATTCTTTTTTTCATAAAAAAATAAACAAAAAGACAATTGTTCAGCAAAGCTTCCAGGAAATATAATCAGCTTGTTCTGATAATGTATAAATAATGAAACTATAACACACATTCCAGCATACTGTAAGAACTTGTAGTAAATTTTAATTGAAAAGAAAAAGGTTCTTCCTTTCCTTCTAAACTGTATCACCGACCATCAGTTAGCAATGACGGATTTTCTTTGGCTCCTGGAAAGGAAATGGAAGGCATATTGATGAAAAGGGTTAGCAAGGCATGACTTGGGAAGATGATTTTGGTTGATCTATCAAACATTTCAGTACAGTCTACTTCCAGCAGATTAGACAAGATGTCCTTTGGCCAAGAAATCATTTGGTTTCTCTACTGTGCTGGAACTCTTGTTTTCATTCATCAGGTCTACCTCCCAGAGACCTGTTAGCTAGGCCTTTGAACTCAGTGCTTCTGTAGGCAAGCTCAGACATCTACCATACATTCTGGTACTGAACACATTCAAAACCATAAAAATGGTGGTAGATTTTAGAAGAAACTCGCCCACACTATCACCTCTTACAATACTAGACAACACAGTATCAATAGTACAGACCTTCAAATTTCTAGGGTTCATATTACAAGACCTAAAATGGACACCTAACATCAAAAATATCATCAAAGAATGTTCTTTCTGCACCAACTCAGAAACCACAAACTGCCCACGGAGCTGCTGATTCAGTTCTACAGAGGAATTATTGTGTCTGTCATCTGCACCTCTATAGCTATCTGGTTTGGTTTTGCAACCCAACAGGACAGATACAGATTTGAGAGGATAATTAGGAGAGTAGAAAAAACAATTACTACCAATCTGCCTTCCATAAACTGTTTCATAACACATCCATAAACTGTTTCAACTCCTACTCTCAAAATGACGCTATAGAGCACTGCACACCAGAACAACTAGACACAAGGACAG
>BHFT01031009.1:0-19724 GCA_004320025.1 Laticauda laticaudata
GACATCCTAAATATACGAGATATATCCCAGATACAAACGTTTTGTCCATTTTGAATACTTTATATACGAGATGCATACGCTTACATCCTTTTTATTTCCGTGCTAACTGGGCAAGTTATTATTATTATTATTTTTTAGCAGAAGCAAAAAAAAATCAATCAGTCTTGTGATCTCTTTGTGAAATAGAAATTATAAACCCAATCTATTTCTGAATGTTTTTGAGGCAAAACCTGCCAAAAGTCATTCAGATGGATAGACTTATGTTTAGCTAAGCAGGGCGGGTAGATCAATCATTAAATTGTGGTCAATAAGAATGACAAAACTGGTGATTTTTTTCCCCCTTTATCCCAAAAACTAAAAGCTGAATGTTTGGAGAAATGGATGGAAAGAATTCGTGAAATAGCTTGGGGATCAATGACTATTAATTTAACAGCAGAACATTTTCTAAAATGAAACAGTTTATGTTGTAATGGGGGATAATTATGATTTTCAATGAACTGATATTTCACACAGCTTGGAGACTATACTAGACAATAACCCTCAACTCCTAATTCAACTCTGATGTTAGCTGAGCCTTTTGTCAATAATCCAGTGGTATTATATCAGTGGCAAATCCAACATCCTGTAAGCAATTACTTTCATTGTCATAAAATTCTAAGAGCCAGAGAAAAGTACACTTCACATTAAGTTCACAGAAAACTTGTATCGATGTATAAAATCTGTAATGTTGACTTTTCTTCTAATAATAAATTTCTGGCACTAAGAGAAGAGATGCAAAATCGCTAGAGCTTCCTTCCATTAACAACTTGTCCTCATCCAGAGTTGATCAGCTTGCTGTAGTTAAGGGATATATCAAACAAAGAATTGCTAAGCCATAATGTGGCTGGTTTCATTTGGTGAGGTGTGCCTAATATATAGTTTGCATATGATGTTGTACGAAACCAGTATTTTATAGTATATCAGGGAAGAAGCAAATCATGGATTAAAGCAATATGTGCACCAAACTTTAATCAGAAAGCTAAAAAATAAATTGCAGTTATATATATGTATGGGGGGGGGGGAAGAGAGAGAGAGAGAGAGAGAGGGAGAGAGAGAGAGAGAGATTGTTTGATTATTTGGCCATTGACCAGCAAAAGTTTTTAGAAGATACAGTACCAAAATAATATCCATCTAAAACTTTTTTTTAAACAAAGTAAACAAAAAATAAAAATATTTAGTATATTAAATTGCTTAAATTAAATTTTAATTGTTAAAATTATTAAAAAGGCATTCTAGTAGCCTTTTTGTTGTTGCTCAATTCTATTTAGATATTTCAGATCTCATTATGTGTTATTTCATGTCATCGCCTTTCTTTGACAATATGAAACAAACACACTGCTCAAAATGTATTTGCTGGTATTGCTTAAGGGTACAAACTACAAGCTTAAGGCTCAAACAAAATAAGGGAAAGGAAACACAATTGGATCATTCCAATGGCTTTCCCATAGATGTGATATCCTGTCAGGCACAAAGAATCATGACCATTCATAAGGTTTCAACACAGAAGATTCATATACACACGACACTGGTCAACTAAAGTTCAACATTAAATTGATACTAGGTAAGGATCAATAGAATTCAAGGAAGGGCTGGACTTGGATCTCTTGTGGTAATGCAAGGACTCTAAACTGATCACGTGTTTATCTCTACCTCCCCCAAGTTCTGCCTGCTTTTCACCTACACATCTATATGGATGAAGTTAGTCCTATATGCCCCGTATAATCTTTTACCTTGTGATTGTATAGTTGAAGATATAATTTTCCCTGTCATGGTCTTTACTGAACAGATCATAGGCTTCTGGTGACCTTCTATTGCTGCACCACAGAGAGTATCTTAACTTACTTCACCTTTGTATGGTTTGCCAATTGCACAGTGACAGATAAGGACAGCACTCTAGTGGGTTAACGTCATTGCCCAGAAGTTAATTGGTTGCCCTCTCCCCTCTTTGGAAGAGCTTTATAGCTCCAGCTGCCTAAAGAAAGTTCAAAACATTCTCAAAGATCCATCTCATCCTGGAAACCCTTTTTTTGAACTATTACCATTTGGCAGACAGTACTGAATAATAAAAACAAGGACAAATAGGCTGAAAAACAGCTTCTATCCCAGGGCAATAGCGCTGTTGAATTCTACTGTATAGTGCAGTGTTGGTGCGGTGTTGGGGGTTTTGGGTTCAATGTGTGGAGGGTGAAGGATGTGTGCTTGTATTTATTTTCATGGTCATGATGTGCACTGAAGATGGTGTTTGATTTTGTTGTATGAGGTACAATTACAAAAAACCAAATTAAACTAAACTCAGGATTGATAGAAAAAAAATTAGATGTATTTATTAAGGTGACAATCTGGGTTTATATAAAACATGGGATTATGAAAAAAATGTAGAAATTTCCATTTCTGCAAAACATAGTACAAGTTTTGACTTACAACTACAATTGAGTCCAAAATTTATGTTGCTAAGTGAGGCATTTCTTAAGTGACTTTTAACCTTTTATTACCTTTCTTGGCATAGATGTTAAGTGAATCGCCACAGTTGTTAAATTGGTAGAATGGTTGTAAAGTGAATCTGACTCCCCCATTCACTTTGCTTGGCAGAAGGTCACAAAAGGAGACCGTGTGACCACAGGAAAACTGCAACCATTATAAATACGAGTCAGTTGCCAAGCGTCTGAATTTTGATCACATGACTGTGTGGATTTTGCAACAGTTGCTGTAAGTGTGAAAAACGGTTTTAAGTCACTTTTTTATAGTGTTGCTGTAACTTTAAATGGTCACTAAATGAACTGTTGTAAGTTGAGGACAACCTGTAATCCACTTTCTAAATGGTGTCCAAGAATTACATTGAAACTTTGCTATACTTACTTCTGATGACTGCCTGTTTGGTTCTGGGTACTAATTTTTCATGTTTAACACCTTGCAGAATCTGGCAATTTCCAACATTGAAATTTGTTGCACCTGATTGAAATGATACATAAACAAAAAAATAATGAGTACAAAGTATTTTCCCACAAAAACCAATTGTGTTCAAATTGATCTTGGATGATAGATGTTTGGCTGCAGGATGCTTTATCCATGAAAGAGACCATTCAATGTTTCAATTACTAATGTATGGATTTATGCGAAGAAATGTACTGATTTCACAACTCTTGGATGTTCCAGTTAGCTGTACTGTACTTTGCTCTTACTTAAGTTGCCTTCCAGAGGCCGAGGATTAGATTTCATAGACCCTGACAAATACTTCAGTTGTTTAATTCCTGATTATTTCTGGACTGCCTTTGAGATGATATAATCTGTGCTTTTATTGCATTTTATGTTTGCTTTTTGTGGGTCTCCCAGAGATGTAGAGATTGAAGCAGTGAGTGAGTGAGTGAATTCAGCAGATCAGTAGGATCTGAATACTTTCTATGTATAGAAATTTATGGTCCAGTTTACCAAGGCACAATGTAGATAATGGTCAACGGTCAATGATACGTCACACCAACTTGGCTGAAGACTCTGACTTTTCCCTGACCTATTACTGACCTTTCTCTGTACTATTAAAAAGTCTAAAGTTTTTTTCCCTCAGATTCTGAGCTGTGTTATTTTAGAGTAAAAGGAAACTAACAGGTAATCAACTATATGTTTGAATCCACCCACCTGCACATTTCTTAGCTTACTTGTATTACCCAATTACTGCACTGTTACTATGCTGTTAAACCTGGGATGACCAATCATTGGGCTTGTATGTATGAGTACACTGCTTCATTTAGAGTATAATAATAAACACAGTGAACTGAGAAAGAGAGGAACTTTTGAACTCAGAGAGAACTTCTGAACTCAGGACACTAGTTTAAAGAATCATGTGTATGTGTCGTTGATTGCAACAGCACAAAAATGGGCAACATTTCCTTTCCCCTCCCTATTTTTCTTTCAATTCTTATTGGTTTTGAACAGATCATTTTTTCTCATTTTTTTTTATTTCACTGCCATAATTCCCTGTTAAAGATAGAGTCTTTTGATTTGAGAGATTGAGTAGTTTAACTGAATTTAAATTTCAGTAGGTAATCTCAGACGTGTTAAATCAATGACATTTTAATGGATGCATTAAAGTCACAACCATTCCTGATGAAGTTAAATTCAGTTTGCAAATTTGACATCCATAGCCTGAGGAAGCCAATGTCTGGGAGCTCCATACTGACAATTGTCTTTCCACTCTAAGCAAAACTGCTACTTGCAGCAGTCTTCTTTTTAGGCTGTTTGATATCTAGATTAATGAGCAATAATCCCCTTGAGGATTAAGTGGGTTTCCCCCCTTAAATCTTGGAAAGGTTGCTATTGTTTGGTTAAAAAAAAAACCTTGTTTTTAATAAAAAGTAAGATAAGAAACAGACTTTTAACAAGTCAGATCATTTGACAGCTTACTGCACTCTATATGCTTCCAATACTGGGACACAGCTGCTATTTTCTTGATTTCTGCTACCTACATCTAACATTCTGGCGAAAAATGGACAGGAAATGAACTGAGACATTTCCCCAGACAAAATATGGACTCTACCACTCAAGAAGACAACACAAATAAGATCCAAATGGACGAATAAGGAGTTACAAGATGCTGACTACACTTTTCAGCATCTGTCAGTTAGTTCTTCCAACTGCTGTTTTTTTCCCCCTGAATTTCATTTGGAACGAAACCAAGAATGGTCCTAGAGAAGATGTGGATAGCAAGCAGCCAGAGAATCCCACAATTCTGGCTTATTTTAAGAAGCAACAACAACAAACAAACAAATACTAGAAGCCAGCACAGGCAAAACATATCGCAGTCAAGGAAATGAATGCTCGTGTCCATGAAGTCATCAAAAATAAAGCCTGAATTGAAGGGGACTTTTATGTTTGTCTTCATTTCCAGTCAAAATGAAGCTTATAGATCTTGGAGCCCTGAGATTTGGAAACCCATGACCATAGCCTTTACTTTTCCTAATAAATTTAATTTTCCTAATAAACTTTCTAATTTTTAAAAATATACTGGGATAAATATGTTCATGAATATATTCATATTTATTAGGTTGAGACAATCTATATAAAGAGGTTTCATGAAAGTTTTGGTATAAGACAGCTGTTGGTCTTCCATTCTTCCTTTCAGTATCTCAGCTGATAGAGTCTTAAGTAAATGCCTATGTTAGCATTGAAGGAATCCTTTGATATTAATGAATGTCAGCCAGTTAATGTGCTAAATTGAACTCTGACATCATGAAGTTGGCAAGTCAAAGGGTTAATAGCTCATATATAAAAAGGAAATCTATTGCAGTGCTAATAGATAGTATTTAAATAGATGTTTAATCAGCACAGTTAAGAGGTAATGACACCAATTAATCAAAATGCATTCAGTTAGGACAAACCCAAATAATTAAATTCTGAAGGAGATTTTAAAAAAAGAACATCCTGAGATCAAAGTAGTAAGACAAAGTCATAGTTTCACCCCTTTCATTTTTGAAATCCTTTTTTTAGTTATCTTCATTTCCTCCTCCCACGATCAATATTATGGATTTTGATTTAGTTTAATTCAATAAAATCTCAGATAAGTAACAAAGGCAACAATTCTATATCAGAAATTAAATGTTTTTCAGAGAAAAAATTGGGTGGATAAATATTTGTTTTCATTGAAAAAGATTCAGTTAGCTAAATAACATGGAGTAATAAATATCTATCCATAAAGAAAGAAAGGGAGAAACCTCTTGGATATTTTAAAAACTATAAACAATTAATTTTTGATTGCACATTGAAGCAAGGACAATATTCCTCAAGTCACATGCACACCTTGGCTACTTTCCCTTCCTAATCCCCTGGAAGCATTTGAAAGAGAACCTATGATTGTATTCCAACATGCTAACTCTAATGACTGAGAATGAGAAACAAAATTCACTGTCATTTCCCAGATTGCTTGCATTGCAAAAATCCCCTCATTATGACCCTTACAAAAAGAAAAAGAGAAAAAAATAAATTGCTTTGCACTTTCTTCCGGTCCATGTTCAAATTTCATATAATGTACATTTCCCTGGCTTTCTGAAAAAAAAAAAATCCTAGAATTTATTTTAAGGGAGAGCTGAAAAAAGGGCAAGCTGATGTCCATCTGAAAAATTTAAAACTCAGGAATGTGGTGAGGAAAATCTTAGGAATTTATGAGCTTTAAACTTTATTAGTAAATTATATGTCAGATGTCTGTGTTGGAAGCTCTGTAATTGTCTTAATGAACAATATATAATTGACCATCAGAAAGTTTAAAGCAGGAACATAATAGGTAGTTAGATGATAGATAGATAGATAGATAGATAGATAGATAGATAGATAGATAGATAGATAGATAGACAGACAGACAGACAGACAGACAGACAGACAGACAGACAGACAGACAGACAGACAGACAGATAGACAGAATTGAGATACAGAAAGACAAATATATGAAGACTGGGTTTTATATCCATACAGGAGGATCTGCTTGGTTCTCTATCTTTCATCTATCTATCTATCTATCTATCTATCTATCTATCTATCTATCTATCTATCTATCTATCTATCTATCTATCTATCTATCTATCATCTATGAATATATGGTTATCCAGTTTTGGAGAATTGTCCCAAAAATGAAGTGGGGTGGAAAATAGGCAGAGGCAGTTGGGGATGTGGTGGATAGTGCCATTGTCACTTCGAGATTAATGGAAGGGACTTGGGGAAGTAAAATACTTGAACAGGAATATCCAATTGTAGCAGTAATTGTGATATCTTTTTGTGAGGCTTTGAGTCTAGTTCTGTGTATGTGAGATGAGACCCAACCAAATAGTGCTTCCATTTCAGAGGAATACACTGCTTCGGATACAAAAGCTCTCTTCTGGTTGAATGGAGAGTATTGTGTTAGGAAATCTTGACAAGGCATGGGTTATATAGTGCAAATGTTGTGGTATTTATGTTTTATTGGGAACAATCATTTTAATAGCATTGGGTATTGAACTGTATTGTTTAGGGACGACCATCCAGAGAATTCACAATTGATATTTTTCCTTCTACACACATTAGAATAACATTGTGATACTATCTTATACAGTCCTTTGCATAAATCAATTCATTAATGATGTTTATTGATAACCATTGCCAGTGAGTACTAGCAGCTATAAGAACTCTGTAGAAGGACAATAGAAAATATAAACTCAGCCAGCAATGTCACATTGAAGCTGAACAAAACTTTCAGAAGAAAAGTTAACTGGAGATTCGACATTATCTTTGCACAACACCATTATCTTTCTTACTATTCCTCCTTAGCATTGGGATATAATTTATGTATTGTTCATTTAATTAATTCCTTTTCTTTGAGTTACTATTTCTTACATCTTTTCCGTGCCCTGCATATTACTTACTCCCAAACTCCAAACCACGGCATGTCAATATGAACACAGAGAAAGCTGTAGCAAGATACATCTAAGAGTTGCCATTACCCTAGTTTAACATTTCATATTCACTCTTTTGTAGTGTTCTCCTGGTTTTTATAATGCTGAAAACTGCAGTTATGGAACAGATGGTTAAGCCATATTCTCCCTACTATTATGCTATCCATTCACTGAGGTAGAAAATTACTGAACATCATTCATTTCCATTGCAAGAAGTCATATCAAACACATGGACATCATACAGCTAAAGTATTACAGCAAGAACAGTTAGAACTTGCAGACCTACATTCTGTAATATTTTCTACAAGAAGTGTTTCATTATATCTTTTCCACAATGAAACATTTCGTTTCTAATACTTAATTTGAGTGTGAAAAAAGCATGTTTAGGCAGACAGGAATTTGAAACAATGATAGTCTGAAAAACTTCAGTGTGAGATTTGTCACTTTTTATGATAAATCTTTTTATCAAATATCTTGCAATTCATAAAAACATCTTTCAGGCATCTAAAATTATATTATCAAATGGTCATTCATCCTAAAGGAGAATGAAGGCAGTGGTGGCCTTGTACATGTAAGAGAATAAGTTGCTATATTTTTCATGCAAGCACAACAACTTCCTTGGCATTTCATGTCAACTTCAACTCATGCTAATAAAGCAAATTTACAGTAACCAATCACACCAAGGGCATCATCATAAGGTACTGAGAAATCCATGTGTTTATCTTTAAGACTTTATATTGACCAATACTTTGTTTTAAGTCCTTTCCTTTCTTTCCTCCCTCCTTCCCTCCCTCGCTCCCTCCCTTCCTTTTCAATAAGATCTTGTTTCTTGTTTAGGGGCATATAGGCATTAGTGGAAATTCCCTTAATTACTTTGTTGGAGTTACTATTGAAATTAATCCCTTGATGGATAGCATAGCTGGCTGGAGAATTCTGGGAGTTGAAGTCCACAAGTCTTAAAGTTGCCAAGTTAGGGGATCCCTGATTTAATGTAAATGTTTTAAAATATTTAAAAAAAAAAAGAATGTATAGAAATTTAATTCATAATGCAACAAAGAGGCCAACATGGCATTTATTTATTCATTTTTAAAATGAAAAGTTAACATTTTACAGTTTTAAAACAGAATTGTTATCCTGCCACGAGCATTAAACATAGAACAATACAACCCACATTAACAGGAGCAATATTCTAATTTAATGCACTGCAACTGCACTGGTGGGATCCCTTTGGGCTCCATCTTTGAAAACAATGCAAATTGGAGCATGTTTAGAAGAGATATGATTCAAGTTGACAAAGATAAACTACACCCTGTGAAAACATGATTAAAGGAATCTAGCAAAGTTTAGCTTGGGGGAGAAACATGACAGCAAGTAATTCAAAATGTCATTGCCAGGGGTTGCGGATTTTATTGGCTTTTTACTATGGTTATTTTCTATAATCCATCTAAAGTCATCAAGAGGTGTGTTGAGTAAACATAAATGCATCTTAGTTAACATAACAAACCAACAAACAGAACAAACAAACAATATCTGAAGGGGCATCATGCAATGTTTCCATTATCATCAGAGGGCAGAGCAGAAATGATGAGTTCAAAACTATGCAACAAGAAGTTCCATGGAAGACATCAGGAGGAACTTTCGCAAAAGGGAAGAAGGCTTGCTCGGTGATTTGATGAGTATCTCGCTTCTTCTTCAAATATTCCAGAAGAACAAGAAATCAACTAGTCCGGAAAACTTCATAGAAATAAAGGCTACGGAGTAAGCTGATTTTCTAATGTTTCCTTCAACTCTATGATTCTTTCATTTCCCTTGGTCTCAAACAACTCTTTGTATACTATATGAAGTTCCTCTTCAGAACTTTGTTCGCATTGAGGCCTTCATGCACTGGATTGTAATTCATGATACCTTATAGTACAATAACATAAAATTCGTTCAATTTTAAGAAGTTTTTCAAAATGTTAGCACAGAGTTAAGCTTTTGCAATAAATTATAATATAAATATAATATAAATATAATATATATAATATAATATAATTAATAATAATATTAAATAATATATATAAATAATATAATATAATATAATATAATATAAGATAAATATAAATAATATAATAATAATTAATATAATATAATATAATATAAGTATAATATAAATATAATAATAATAGAATATAGGGGGATATACATATAATATTATAGAGTAATACATTATTTTATATTATGATTATTTACTTATTACATTATTTATCTTAAAATTAATTATCAATATTAGGCAAATTACTGATGTCTTTTCCAAACTCCAAGCACAATATATTTTATTGATCATATTTTTGTTCACTAAATTAATTTTTTCATTTTCATTTATTAAATGAAGTTAATTTTGCATTTAATGTTTCTAATTATATTCTAATTTTATCTCCAAAAGCATCTTAGGAGCAGTGATTTCTATGCAGAAAAGGTTAATGATTATTCCATTTCAGGTATGGAAATTTGTAGAGGAGGAACTGAATTTTACCCATGATATGATTGGTCAATAGACCAGTGAAGTTTTATTATGAGTATCTAAGGGCCATAAGCTAGCTCAGGGAACATGGAGCAAACTGTATGGCATACAGCTCAGTCTTTCAATATCCTCCTATCTTCTATTCTCATTTCCTGAGGCAGCTGTCTCACTTGGTTAATTATAAGACTGGTCTTGCTGCAAACATGATGGCCTTGGGGTTTGCTCTCTCTCCCTATCACAATTTTTGAAAGCCTTGTCCACAACTATCACCTTCAAAATAGGCTGCATGATGAATGAACAATCGTAAATATTCCCTTGACTTGATCTCTAATTCCTAGGAATTACACAGAAATGTCCGTGTATTTTCCTTGGCACATAATGCAAAGTTTTCTATTGAATCCTTTGGTAGTGGTGTTTTGCTTTCCTCCTTCCCCAATCCATCCATTCTGGAAGTCTTCTGTTTTAAGTACTAAGCAGGTTCAACCCTTGCTTAGCTCTAACTGAAATCAGACAAGATCATTTTGTCACTTGTTTGGTCTCCTGTCATTTACAATTCATATCAGTGGAATAAAAAGACATGGCAGGTTCTCCATGTTGAAAAAAAGGGATTTAGAAATAGTTTAACATTATCCAGAGACTCTGATTGGAGCGAGGTTTGAAACCAATGTCTGGTCTCATTGCTCATTCTGGCTGTATTATAGCAGAGCTAGAGAAGTAGATGATAAAAAAGGCAGCATTTGATAAAATGTCTGCCAGTATGGGTGAGGAACAGAAGTCTTCTGGGTGACATTCTTAGTGAATGTTACAAGAATCACAAATTCAAGAGTAGCTTTGGTAAACAAATATTTATGAGGCAAACATATCTGTCAAAGGGTACTATTCAGAACCCAGGCTTTGAGAGAAATGGACTTATGGGCTCTCAGGTTTAGCTGGGAGTACATGTTGATTTTCATTCTGCATTATTAAAAAAGAGATGCTTGACACATTTGAGAACAGAGATTTATATGTATTTTGAGCCAAAGGAACAGAGCGAACTATATATCACTGGCATCAATCTGCAAGTTTTTTTCTGCCAGTCTGCAGGGGCAATATTGTGAGAAAATGCAGCTTTCCAGTTTGAATGAGGCATTATGAGAAGAGTGATGTGTGGTTCTTGCTGAAAATAATGAGTAATCCTACCTACTTTGGGAATTAAAAAAAAATGAAAAGGAAAATACTCTATGCTGACACTGGTGAGCCCAAGTCTTCAGATAATTGACTCAGGCCTGAAAAAAGCCCCTATCTCATCCTTATAACATCAGTTGAATAGATCATTTATTTGTGAAACATCTGAAGGCAAAGTTGTTTAGATCCATTCCCAATTGGAATTCAAAGGTGGAATAGAGTGGACTGGGAAATGATCTTCCTGGTTATTTGGGAATAGTTTGATCCTATTAGACTGGATGAAGTGGACAGGCTCCTTAATGCTTGCAGTGCAACCATCTGTCAATTATATTCCTGTCCCTTCTGGCTAGTGAAAGCCTTTAAGATGGTGATCACCAGGTGGGTTTCAGGCAATGGTAAATTCTTCACTACAAGAGGGAATGTTCCCAGGACTTGACAGGCAAGGTCAAAATCCATCCCTTGATCCCATCTGCCTGAACAATTTCATCCAGTTTCTCACATTCTCTTTTTAAAGGCCCGGTCCCACTGGCCGACGGACGCAAAACATATGCATAAAGGACACAGCAGACAAGCAAAATTTCGGAGGTGGCTCCATCCGTTGTTATCCGCTCCCAAAAGTGGCAAAATTTTGCATAAACAGAATGGAAAAGAACGGAAAAGAACGGACGTGGGTAGTATGTAGTGGGGACGTTAAATGGATGTTCATAGGAAGCCTAGCGAATGAAAGCGGATGGAAGTGGGTGAAACCTCCAAAGGGGTTCTGTGGGAGAATTTTGAAGCGGATACATAGCGGAAGGGGCGGATGCACAGGGGATAAAGTGGATGCATCATGGACACCTATAGGAAACAAAGGGGATGCCGCACGGATGTATATCGGATGCAAAGCATTCACTGTGCATGCAGGGAGTATTTGCATCCACTCCGTGGATATAAAAGGATGCAGCACGCATGCAGTCAGCATACAGGGGAAAGACGTGCTGCCACATACATCTAACAGGAACCCACATGGTTCGTCAGTCAGGCAAGAAGAGGAAGCCCGTGCCTACTCATTCAAGCCCTGGCAAGGTGAAGAAGGGCAGAACCAGCATCCCACTCCCTGGCACTGACTCTGAAGCTGCTGCTGCTACTGCTGCTACTGTGGTGGACCAGCCCCAAGGCCCTCAAACCCTGCTGCTGAAGGCCCTGCTGCTGAAGCCCCTGAAGGCCCTGCTGCTGAAGCCCCTGTCAAGCTCACTGACCAGGAGATGTATGTCATGGCCAAGTGCAGTTTCCTGGAGGATGAGATCCACCACCGAGGAGCAGCCCCTCTGAGACCCCTCTCCCTCAGACAGCCCACAGACAGCCAGTCCTCTTCCAGCCAGGAGCCAGCTACCCTGTCCAGGCAGGTATCTTCAGAGGGCCCCAGAGCAGAGACCCCCCCACCAGCTGCCCTCCCCATACCGGCGGACTTGGAGGATCCCGTGGAGGATGACACCCTGCTGTCACAAATGGAGGAAGAAGCAGCAGCCACCAGAGGCCAACCCACCCCCCCACCCCCAGCTTCAGAGGATGCAGGCAGAGAGGCAGACTGGAGGCCAGGATTACAGTGTGCTGTTGGAGATCAAGGACACAATGAAGACCAGCACAGAACTTCTCTCTCAGTTGGTCCATTTGGACAGAGCATCCTCGGGCCGGAACACCTTCATCACCTACATGAGCCAGACCCTGAGAGACCTGCCGAGGCCCAGTATCAGGTGATGAAGCAGGAGAATCACAGCACTTCTGCACAACCCTCAAGGCCCAGATGAAGCTGCTCCTACCCAGTCCAGGTCTGCTCCTCCACCCCAGGCGATGTCACAGCCTTTCCACGGCTTTCAACATCCTCTCACCTACCAAGGCTACGACTACCAGGACTTCCCACAGCAGAAGCAGAACTTCCCAGTCCAGGCCCAGGTTCATCGGACGCCACAGACACCAGTCCTCACCCAGCTGCAGACCAGACAGCCCCACTACACTCCTCCAACTCTTCCTCCACCCCACAGCCAAAGCCCGTCAACGGACAATCTGTCATCAGTATTGGCCTGACATCTCAAATCCTTGATGAAGGGCCTCTCAACCTCATGGGACTAAGTCAGCTCTCAGACAGCTTCCTGAACACACCACCATCTGTTGTACCCTCGCGGCCAAGCACCCCAATGGTGCCTCAGACCAACACTCAAGCCACAGCCACCTCCACAGTCCCTGCCCGCTTAACAAGCTGAGACCATGGACATGACTCAGATGACTGAGAATGTGTCAGAGGAACTTCTTTTTACTACTTTTAATATGTCTTTATCATTTAGCACTTTATTTTTATTTCTATTAAATCATAAAGTTTACCTAAGGAAGTTAATAAAGATTATCTTTGCTTAAGACACTTAGTTTACTTGGTTCATTTTTTTACTTCATAAAGTGTTGGTGAAAACTCTTAAAAAATGGTTAAGCCTTTGCAGGTTGGTGGAATAGATAAGGATAGTTGTGGTATAGATAAACCTCCAGTGCAACCATAGTGGGACTGTATGCCCTCCACACCAGCGATCCAGATGATTTTTCTCCACCTTTTTATAGAAAATATTAAGTTGTCCACTGTGGGCCTTCTACATACTCTAGACATACTGCAGACTTCCTAAATATACAAGATACCCTCCCAGATACAAACGTTTTGTCCATTTTGAATATTTTATGTACGAGATGCATTACACTTACATCCTTCTTATTCCGTGCTTCTAATGCTGTTAGACATTCCGTGTACCTTTTGTTTCCTCCCTCTTTATGTTTTCAGCTGCAACGGATGTGAGTTGAGGGGATGGCCAGAGGATGCAGAGAGGTTGCAGTGGATGTTTAACGGATGATAACAGACATAGAATGTTTGTTGCCCGTATATGTCGCGGATGTACATCGTACACAGTGGAAAGTTCATCCGTTCAGAAAGTTTTGTGCAGCTCAAAACTTTTGCGCGGATGAAATTGCAGTGGACGGATGCTCAACAGATAGAGCATATGAATGAAACACGTATGCAGTGAGTACACAATGGATGCATGGCGTTTTCCAACAGATGGCAAGCTTTTTTTAATGTTTTATATCCTCTTTGCATCCGTAAGTGCAGTGGGACTGGGCCTTAAGGAATGTGGTAGAAAAAGTGGTGGCATAACAGCTTCAAAGAGTCCTAGATGAAATGGAATATCTGGTCCAGTGGTGGGATTCAAAAATTTTTATTTCCTGTTCTGTGGACGTGGCTTGGTGGGCATGGCATTGTTTGGTGGGCGTGTCAGGTGAAGGATGCTGTAAAATCTCCATTCCCTCCCTACTCCTGGAAGAAAGTTACTGCAAAATCCCATTCCTTCCCCACCCCACTAACCTGCTTTCCAGCTCCGTTCTCCTGTGCAATCAAAGAAGACCCACTGATCAACTGGGACTCAGGAGGCAGAGGATAGATGGGAATGGGGATGGGGCCAGTCAGAGGTGGTATTTGCTAGTCCTCTGAACTACTCAAAATTTCCGCTACTGGTTTTCTGAACGACACAACATTATGGACATTGGTCACACTTATTGATCTCTGGCAAGAGCAGGATTGGGGTAGTGCATCCATCCTTGACTCTCAATGGCTTTCAATACCATCAACTATTGCATCCTTTTGTAGGATATGGGATGTTGGGTTGTGGGATGTTGGGCTGTGCTTTGAAGTTGTGTGCTGGCTTCTTTCTCCAAGGCCAGCCCCAATCAGCGTTGATAGGGTGTGAAAGAGATCCAATCCATGGCAATTCTTTTGTGGCATGCTAGAGGGTTTAGTACTCTGCCCATTCCTTTTTAACATCCATGTAAAGCTGTTAGGTGGGATCATTTGCCTCATGGGATGGGGTACCTTCAGTACGATGATGGTACTCAATTTTACATCTCAGTCCCTAGGGATCCAAGTGATACCGCCACTGCATTTTCACAGGAAACTACGGAGGTTTGGATGGTGGGCAACCAATTTCAACTGAACCCTGGTGAAACTGAGCAGCATTGGTTTCATGCAGCTTCAGAATCCAGGACTCCAATACCTTTGGTTCTAGATGTGATTCATCTGCCCCGATCAAGACCCTGTGCACAACTTGGGGGTCTTCCAACTTGGACTCTCAATTCCTGCTTGAAGAGCAGGTGGCAGTCATGGCTAGGAGGGCCTTTTCCCAATTTTGTATTGTGCACCCTTTTCTGGATTGTGAGTCCCTATGCTCAGTTACTCAGGCCCTGCCCATTTCATTCCAGTCTACAGCAACAGCTAAAGAACTGGCAGTGGTGATTTCACAATATTGTTTGTATGATAATGATTTTAAAAACTGGGTGGGAATGTGGTGAGGGGAAGAAATAACTTGAAAGAAACAGAAGAAAACAAGATAAGAGAAAAATACCAGGTTAAGAATTATAAATCATAGTAAGGTTCACCAGCCTATAAATTAAGTAAACAAATAGAGTTAAATTCACTGAGAAAACAGCCCCTTACAAGCAACAGCTAATCTTCAGGCTAATCAGTGAAGCTTGAAGGGCTGCACTTCCTAATAGTTCAACAGCTTCTTCTAGTTAGATTAGTAAATGGAAGAGATGCAACCTACCAATTTACATTTACAATTTACAAGTCAATTTCTTTCCCATAGGGTAGGTGATTGTTCTGAATAAATTTGGTCATTAAAAAAATAGCCTGGACAAAGCAGACAGCCAGTGATGATTCAACATGACCTGCTTCCAAGCATGTGGCCTATACAGAGAAATCTTGACTTCTTTTCAAGCCGAAATGGGTAAACAACAGACCTTAGAAAATTTACTTAGAAAATGAGAAGACTCTATCTGCAACCATAGCGAGCTTGGCAGCAAGCTCTGTTCTCTAATGAGATATGTAATAAATGATTAAATGAATAAAAACAATAGGACCTGCTATTTTTTAAGTGTGCTTATGCTCATATTTTGTGCCATCTTATGTCTCAGAGCTGTGATCTGGACTGAAGCAGAAAATCTGATTCAAAGCATGCAAAGACACTTGGGATAGTATTTCCTTAAAGTGTATCTCTTCCTGAACTAAAAGCTATATCTCTTCTCAGCACTTATCAGAGAGGAAATTATTCTATTCTATTCTATTCTGTTCTGTTCTGTTCTGTTCTATTCTATTCTATTCTATTCTATTCTATTCTATTCTACTCTGCTCTGCTCTGCTCTACTCTACTCTACTCTACTCTANCACTCCACTCCACTCCACTCCACTCCACTCCACTCCACTCGACTCTACTTTATTCTATTCTCTGTGGTGGCACCGTGGTTAGAATGCAGTATTGCAGGCTAATTCAGTTTATTTCTAGGAGTTTGATCCTGACCGATTCAAGGTTGACTCAGCCTTCCATCCTTTTGAGGTTTGTAAAATCAGAACCCAGATTGTTGGGAGGCAATATGCTGACTCTGTAAACTGCTTAGAAAGGGCTGCAGAGCACTGTGAAGTGGTATATGTCTAAGTGCTAAGTGTATTGCATTGCATTGCATTGAATTACAATACTATACTTCACTATACTTTACTATGCTATACTATTACAATTTTTTTGGGAAATTATAATATAATTATTATGTTGTATTGTATTATAATGATATCATTATTATATTATATTGGGAAATTATTTGGGGGCCACTTCTTTCAAAGGACTCTCCTGAAACATGGAGAGAGGCAAAGACTATGGGGAGCTGCCTAATTAACAGGTGCCTAATTTGCAGCCTATAAAAATGGGACAAAATCCATCTACAAAAGACTGTGGATACATTACATTTGTCTTCATGTAACACAGTGTGGGCAATTTGCCAAATTTAGTAAGGAGCAGTTGCAATGCAAACAATATGATTCATTTGCTTATTATCCAACTTCTCTTTGTCATCTGAAAATTCTGTTCCTCATTAAAGGATGTGGGGAGGGATGGAAGAACACCTGATCTGCACTGAAAACTCATGCATTTTCAAACAGACAAAACACATTTTCAAAGGATTTGTAAAAGAGCCACAGACCAAGGCTTAGAAAAATTAGGAAAAGCCTGGTTCACTGTATTTGGCTTTTCAGATTTTTACATGCCACCAAATCTGCTCAGAGGATCTCCAGGTGAAGCCAATTTTCAACATATTTAACAAAAGTGAATGAGAAGTGGAAGACCTGGAGTGCTATTCACAGCAGCCAGCAGCAACGTAAACCTTCTAGTTCGAATTCAAAAGCAGCAGGTAAAAATCTTTGTAGGGCAAAATGGATATTTTTACTTTGTTCTTATTAATACAAGAACAATGTCTACTTCTAGCTTAGTTCAAACTCTGTTTTATTCTTTGTACCTTTTTGCACTGAAACTGGGACAATTATCTACCGACATTGATTTCAATAAAGCAGAATACTTTGTGTTCCATTAAGAGATGTAAAAAGGCCAATATGTATAGGCAAGATCAGATTTCACTTATCAAGCAAAGACATTCACACTTATATTTTTAGCTGACATTTTTAATCTTGGGTTCAGTTAAGCAGATACAAATGCTATAAGGGGATAAAAAGGTCTTGCTTGGTTTTGTCCCCTGGAAAAAAAAATCTAACAGAAAACAGCAGTTGTTCTAAGTTCCAGTGGCCTTCATTTGGAATTGAAATGTCAGAAATAGGGCTGTAATGTAGCATTTATCTGTTGAGACACTTTAGAGTATGAAACCTTAGTGGCATCCTAAGAATAAGATATTTTAATGTTTGTCACCACACAGGCTCACAGACAGCTGAGAAATTCTGACAGCATGAAAATATCCCACCAGAGCATCTAAAAAAGACCCCTATGTGTGGTGGTGATGAGATATCCATCAGTCAAAAAGTCTAGTGAAATGTTCAAGATCATAGATCATAGAATGGCAGCCTGTTTAAAAGGGGTGGGCATTTTATTCTGCTTTATTTTGTTTAGGGGTGTGTGATCACATCCTTCAATTTTCAGCTTTTTAGCAAACTTAATAGTCACACAGGGGATGGCCAGAAGTAATCTTCTAAACCAACAGACGTATTGCACAATAGAGAGGTCTTATAGTAGGGCAGAGCCTAATTCTGGCACTTTGAGCATGTTTCTGTGACATCCCTATGTGAGAGGGTTATATTTCCATTTCACCATCAGCTCATTTCCATTTCACCATCAGCAAAGATGACTAACATGCAGGGAAATTCACTGGAGAAAGCAATTGGAAGAGTTGGCTGTAAAAGGAAACCAGGCCATCAAAGAGCACGCAGAGATGGATAAATTAACATTAATAATAAAAGAGAAGGAAGAAACAAATATTTTTTTAACATGGGATATATTTTATCAATAATTAGATAAAAGAGGTAGAAATTAAAGGATGAAAGATTACTAATATGTATAAGTAAATGATGCAAGAATTTTACTATATATAAGCTATTGTTGTTGTTGTTGTTGTTATTATTATTATTATTATTATTATTATTATTATTTATCTATTATTACTTTTACCTGTATTTTATTAATATTTTGCATAAGCAAATTGAACCAGACAATACACTGTTTATTAAGCACTTATGTATTTTAATGGAAAGACATGGGTGCTCAATAGCTAAGATGCTGAGCTTGCTGATCAGAAAGGTCAGCAGTTCAGTGGTTCAAATCCTTGTCCCAGCTTCTGCCAACCTAGCAGTTTGAAAGCATGTAAAAAATGCAACTAGAAAAATAGGGATCACCTTTGGTGGGAAGGTAAACAGCCTTCCCTGCACTTTGGCATTCAATCATGCCAGCCCATGATTATGGAGATGTTTTCGGACAGCGCTGGCTCTTTGCTTGTAACGGAGATGAGCACTGCCCCCTAGAGCTGGAAATGATAAGCACATATGTGTGAAGGGAACATTTACCTTACCTCTGCATTTTTAAAGAAAGAAGAAAATGCATAAATAAAATTTAAAAAAAGAGAAGAACATGTGGCTGGGCACCATCAGAACTGACATCAAACAGAGCATAGAAAAAGTCAAAGAAATAGTGCAAGATCGGAAGATATGGAGAGATCTGATAGAATCGCCAAGAGTCAGACTCAACTGAATGTAGAACATCATCACCTTCTATTATCAAGAAGAGAGATACTGTTAGTGGCTAGGTTCGTAGCATTAGTTTTAGCGGGACTTGAATAAACAGGCAAGACATATCTGAATAACTTCACGTGTTATCTTTTCATCTTGCCAATGAAAGCATCTGTGCTGTTCAATTATGTACTCCACCAAAGCCCATCCAAGTGAGGTGCACAGATTGAGGCTAATACAAAACATGAATTTAAGGGCTAATTTGCCTTCAGTCTCTTAAAAGCAATGTCTGACTGTAATTGAGGCTAAGATGTCACCATTAAAAAAGAGGAAAGAGGTTAAGTTTAGAGTGTGATACATACTCAGCTTTAAAATGAAAATCTTGAGTGTAGAGGTGACAAAGGACAAATTTCTTTTGGCCCGTTTTCAGCTGCTTTTCCATATACAGTTTGGGATAATATAAATTATCTTACAACTTTCTACCTCAAGACCTATATCAAAGATTAGATAATGATATCTCCAAATCAATTTCTTTAAAATAATTAATTTT
>BHFT01031010.1:0-19771 GCA_004320025.1 Laticauda laticaudata
TGCAGCTCAAAACTTCTTGCGCGGATGAAATCTCAGTGGACAGATGCTCGAGGGATAGAGCGTATGAAACACGTATGTAATGAGTACACAATGGATGCATAGCATTTTCCAATGTTTTTTTTTACATTTTACATCCTCTTTGCATCCATTGGTGCAATGGGACATGGGCTTTAGTGGAATAGGAGAACTATTTTTTTAAGTGAGAAAATTTCCCCCTTTTCATAAGTAGAACTATTTCTTCCACTCACCACTCTCTTACCAGTTCCCTGTTCTACCTTATCACAGCCAGAATCCTATTACACTACCTGGGAAACCAGAGGGAAATATAGGATTATGCTATTAGACTGTGACAGTATCAGAAGAAGTTTCAGCGAAGATGTCTCTGAAGGTTTCCAAACACCAAGGCTATAGCGCTTTCTTTCCAATTTGTCTCATTCAATCATGGACAACATGAATTGAAAATATGAGATAACCTTATAGGTCATCAATGTTAATCTTCTGCTCAGTGTAGGAATCCACTACACATCTCCAAAAAGTTGGCACTTATCTCCTACCTACAGCTTCCCAGAGGGGAAGTCCATCACCATTCTAGGAAGGACTATTCCCCAGCTTAAAGTCTGGTATTTCTCACAATACTCAACCTGAATCTTCTTCCATTTTAGTCTACTGGCCTTTGTTGTATCTTCAGTTAGTGAGGAAATCAAATCAGATGATTCTAGCACACACTCACATTGAGAACAGCTGGAAAATTGCCTAATCTCTACCTCCTTTTCTGGGATGGAGATATTGGAAACAGAAGGATAGTGTTGGGAGAAAACATGATAGAACTTGGAATTCCCAAGAATGTGTCTGTCTGTGAATGGGGAGAAAGAGCATCTTTCCTTGGATTTTCTGAGCTAATGCATCCCAGAAATGTGATTTATTCTTCTAGGCTTTCAGATGGATATTAATAAACATGTTTTTCCTTGCTTAAGGAAAAGAAATTTAAACAGTGTTCTTTCAAGAAAAATGCTGCAAAGCAAATGTAGGTTTGATCTTATTAATAATAATATAAAGTCTAATTCTCCCTATGAGTCATACTTTAGCTTTTAAAAATGTAATTGAATACCATTTAGATCAGCTATTGCCTTTCAAATCTTATCTCAAATGTTACAAATATGACTAACTTAACTTATTCAATTTGGTAAGTCTCCTTTAAAAGTGACAATGTCTATTTCCATTCTTATATATAGGAAATATTTAGATACTCTTCCATAATTATTTTTATAGGCATAATAAAAATTTCATGTCTTCTCATATCATTTTTACATTCAGAGATACAGAGATTTGACTTAGTTTAGAAGATCACTTGTATTTCTACAACTGATTTCATGCTTAATTATCTGTTTTTCAAATATAAAGGCTGAATTATTTTTATTGTTTTTCTTTTTAAAAAGAAAACAAACAACAATGTTGAAGATAAGAGTATCAGTAAATGGACAAAGTATTTAACAAAACTTGCACTGTTAATGCTTAGCATATCACTGATGGAAAATTAACCATAGAAACCAAAACACATTAAGTTATTTTTAACAAGAATGAAAAGGATTTTAAGGATTATTTTGAATCTCTGGGCTGACTGCCAATGTGTCCACTATTTTCCTATTTAAAGATAACCATTAAAAAAGAGGAAAAAGAACAACAATTAAAAATATATGGGTAAATATTAAGTTTCTAACTTCCTTTTTGTGGTATGCTATTGTAAAATATTTATGAACATTTACAATTTTCATGTATTTCTGACTTTCAATCCCTTTTGCTCTTAAAACCATACTCTAAATGCTTAAATTTTCCTTCCTGTATAAGGTAAGGCTGAATTACAGATTGAAACACTCCTGCATGCATTATTTTTCTTAGAAAAAAATGAAAAAAATGCCAGCACAAGGAATATCATTCCAAATCCTGAAAGCTGACTATATATCAAGGAAGATTTTTTTTTAAATCAGGCTCATGGTACAGAGTGAAAAAAATATCTCAAGATAATTTAGACTTATGGTAAATATATGAAACGAATGTGTCCCAAAGTTCCCTGGTTGAACCCACAAATCTTTTATTGACTTGTTTGGCAGACAAAAACATATCTGCATTAGCTGAGTGATAGCCAATCTGCACTTCATTCTTCCACTTTACACCCAGGGGTAGGGTGCATGGTGGCATTGCATGTAAAAAAGGGAAAGAATAGCAAGACTATGGTCATGGCTGCCATCTTGATTTCTATTTATAATTACTTTATGAGTTTAGCCAAGAATTAGACTGGAAGTTTGAAGATGGTTTTTCATATCATGGCCTAATACATTAACTAGGACTATACATTGGCCATCCTAAATCTTGGCTGTTTCCAGGGACTTGGATTTCAATTAGGAGATGGAGATGGAGAAAGGAAAGAAGGAAGATAGGAAGGAAGGAAGGAAGGAAGGAAGGAAGGAAGGAAGGAAGGAAGGAAGGAAGGAAGGAAAGGAAGGTAAGTAAGTATGCAAGTTAGGAACTGAAAGTTCCTGCAACTTGAAGATGCTCAAGTTGTTGAATCCACTATGCTGATGACTTCTTTGTGTTTTGAAAAGAAGTGGTTGACTTAATATAGAAAAGCTTAATGTTGGAATTTAGGTGGCCTTTGAGGTAGTTGCTGTTATGAATTGGAACTCTTTTCCAAGCATAGCTACAGAAAATGAATAAATAAATGTGTTTATTATAATAAATAATATAATACCTGCAAAATATTCAAAAATAGGCAAAAGAAAATAACCAGATAATATTCCATAGTGATTTATACAGATTATATTACATTAGGAATTATGTGATTCCAAGGTGGGTGCTTATTTAAGAAGCTTCCCCAGTGACAGCAACATTTCTAGTCAAATTTTATAGCCATGATGCTAGTGATTATTTTCCTAAAATGTCAAAGAAGTCAAGTGGCTGAAGCAGCAAGAGTTGTGACAGAGAGATGCAGGTGCTGAAAAGGCTAGGACTTTGTCAGAATAAATTATGGCAATGACACTTCTCATTAGTGAATAGTACATCTCAGCATTTTAGCAGACAGAAGAATGCCAAGCTGTAGATATTTGATATGAAATACCATATAAGTTTTAAAAGCACAGCATATTTCCGAAACATGTAAGTGGAACAATTCTTCTAAACACAATTGCTTCCCTTGCTTTCAAATAGCTGCCATAGTTTGTTCAGCTATAAGATAGATTACACTGATAATATTAGAAGCCCTGAATTAATATTTCAGGAAAATACTATTGGGCTAAGAGTGCTTCCACTTCTCTTGTTAATAATTGTTAATTGTGCTTACTGTTTCTATCTTCAAGTTGTTTGTGTGGAGTCTCTAATCATGCAGAGGGTAGAGGAATTACACTGCACATGGTTGATGGGGACAGCAACAACTAAAGGGAAGTCATAATATAAAGGCAGTCAATGTGGTCCTACTTTTCCCTTCAGTTCTATTTATGGGAAAAATATGGCGAGATGGAAGCATCTAGCCAATCATGTTGATTTCTAAAAGTTAAGAAGGTTGAACCCATTAATACCACTAGAAAATTCTATGACTTTATTCCAGGAATTAAAAAAAAAATCTTGAAGAAGACAATGCCATATTGATGTCCTTCCTTCCTTCCTTCCTTCCTTCCTTCCTTCCTTCCTTGTATCAATAGTATAAATAATAAAAAAAGTATTAGTACTGCTTTATACAAATTTGGTAAGACCACATTTGGAATAATGTGTACTGTGTATTGGTCACCAGTTTCCAAAAAAGATGTTGAGAGTGCAGAACAGCAACAAAGATATTTAGGGGCCTGGAAGCTAAAGCATATGATGAATAGTTTCAAGAACTAGGTAGAGTAGTCTAATGAAGAGAAGGATTAGGGGTTACATGACAGTAGTCTTCAAATATTTGAGGAGCAGAGAAGAGAGAGTTGACTTATTCTCCAAAGCACCTGAGGGCAAGATGAGAAGTAATCAGTGGAAATTTATCAAAGAGAGATCAATTCTAGAATTAAGGAGAAATTTCAACAACCACTTGGTTTCAAGGCCACTAAGCACTGTGCCATTATCCTTTTATTTAGAAGGCTTGAGTTTAAATAATATTTACATACACAACAAGCAATTGGTGGATTATTTTTTTATTCCTGACTGCAATGAATATTCTTATATTTAGCTAATTACATCTGTGGCCTTCTCCTGAATCAAGTGATTAAGGTGAGCTGAGTGTGAAGGAACAGGAGATCGTTAATTTGCAAAATTTCCCACATCAGGAATCCTGTTAAATGTGGATGTGTCTATGCAATCTCTGAATTGAACTCCCCTTCACAGATTCTTTGATTTTAGAAACAATCCAGAAGATACTAGATTGCTGACAAGGCAGTCCTAAAGTAATACTAATTATACCTGGGCTTCTGCACCCAGTTCAAATGTTGACCCTTAATGCCACGAATGGCACAGCCCAAGTTTTAAAATGAGAACCTGTATTGCTAAGACTGAATCTTCATGTATGGTAAAGAACATTGCATGAAGTTCTGCTAAGTTTCCTCCCTCTCTTCTGTCCCTTGCACTCCGAAATTCTTGGCCACCAGAAGGCTGAACAGCTCTTCCCTTCTGGCATTTCATGTTTTTAGGATTAAATGTTTCTCATTGCCATCTAGGAGATTTCTATTACTTGTATATCTTCCTTTTTAAAAAAATAATTACATAATTTTACTCTGATGGGTGCTACTCGTAGCTTATTCATGGGACCAGTTGTCAAAATGGTGAATTGAATAAATAGCAATACCATTTAGCAAAAGCACTTAGACTTATATACTGCTTTACAGCCCACTCTAAGTGGTTTACAGAATCAACAATCTGGGTCCTCATTTTACCCACCTCAGAATGATGGAAGGCTGAGTCAACCTTGAGCCTAGTGAGGCTCGAACTGCCAAATTGCAGGCAGCCAGCAGTCAGCAGAAGTAGCCTGCAGTACTGCACTCTAAGCACTTGGCCACCGTGGCTCCACCATGTGCCACCCTGTAGAATAACTGCTTAATTACACACATTTGATACATATACCTTATGTGTTGAAGCTCCTCAATCTTTAAGGAAAATGGTTTTTTTTAGGTGACTGCTAAAATAAAAATAATTAAAGATGTGGAGATGCCAGGATCGGCCACTGCTATGATTCTACAAAACTAAGTTATATTTAGGGACCTAAAATGAAGTGGTTTTGCAACAGCAAAAAAACTAATGGATTAGCACAATTCTAGTACAAGCTCCCTCCGGTCTCCCTCTTTGTCTCCCTTATAGACATTGGGTGACTTTCATCAGTCGTCTGTCTGCTGTATGTGAATTACATAGCTGTGCAGGAACCGAAACAATGCACCTTAAGCAACAGCCAGTAGAAGTGCTACCAAAGCTCAGCCCTTTCAGGCAGAAATGGGTCCTTTTGAAAAAACTCAATTTCACTACAAAATGGATAGTGAATTCAATCCATTTAATACCCATAAGAGATACACAGCTAAAGGCATGGTGGTTATAAACAACATGTTTAAAAGCTATATAAGCAGGCAATTCTATATATTATAAACCAAGTGAAGAAGTCGATATCCACATGACTTTAACTTTTGGAGGATTGAAGCTGGTCTATCCACCCACCCTAATTTTCTGGCATAGAACAATGATAAAGAAAAATCACATGTTCCAAGGGGCTGCTCCCTTAAAGAAATATCTACATTGCAGTTTCCAAAATTACCTTCATCCTCCCCCCCCCCTCCCCAAGCAGCTAAAATTGTTAGCTTGCCTATGACCCACCCTGATTTCCATAGAAGTTTGAGAGCAGAAAACCGAAGGTTAATTCAATACTTCACAATTCAAATCTGTCGAAACGTTGAACTGAACAGCTTTAATGGATTTACCACTCCATCACCTTTTATTACTTTTAATCAAAACTCCTCAGTCAGAATATGCCTCCATGATTAAAAGCTTATTGTTTTAACATCCATTGCCTACCAGGTTGAATTGTCATAAAATGGCATACACATATGCTTAAAGGGAAATATTAGAGCTTGTACCACAACTGATGTACACTCTTTTAATTGATTATAGTGTAATCACATTTAGACAGGAACTTTGTATAAAGTAAAAAAAAAAAACCTGCATAGATATGTTCCTGAGTCTTGTTAGCAGCCCACTTATCTAAAGGCTAGGTCCCACTGGCCGATGGATGCAAAATGTATGCATAAAGGACACAGCGGACAAGCAAAATTTTGAGGGTGCTCCATCCATTGTTATCCGCTCCAAAAAGTGGCAAAAGTTTGCATAAACAGAACGGAAAAGAAAGGAAAAGATGACATAAAATGACATTTTAAATGCCTTATATTATTACATATATTTTAGGAATATGCTATAGATGCTCTAAAAACTCTGATATGAACTGCGGTTCTACAACTAACTTTTTTCAGTGAGGCTTGCTTTCTACTCAACATTCCTTAAGGTTCAATCCTAAACACACTTAAGATGAAATAACTCCCATTTAACATAGTGGGGTTGATTTCTGAATGAAAAACCCCTTCAACTCAAACAGCATTTCTGCCCAGTATTCTTTACCAGGATCGTTGGTGGAAAAAATCAAAACATAATTTTACACTTTATTTGAAAGATTAAAATTAAGGATTATCAAATCATGCCAAATGGGCAAAGCCAGATGTAATCAATAAGAAAATCAAAGAAAAAAAAGTTCTTTTTTTCTATTTTGAAAATGTTCATCTGACAATGACTTTGTAGAATATAGAGCTTATTCTGAGTTCAATATGCATTAACATTGCAAACTACATCTATCTTAAGGTCCTGTCACACTGCCCAACGGATGCAAAACGTTTGTAAAAAGGACACAGCGGACGAGAAAAATGTTCCTTCCATCCGTTGTTATCCGCTCTCAAAAGGGGAAAAAAATTTGCATAAGGCAGAGCGGATAACATGGAAAGGAAACGGACGGGGGGAGGAGGACGCAGAGCGGATGGAAAGCGGATGGAAAGCGGATGCGGAATGGAAGCCTAGCGGATGGAAGCTGGAATGTAGAGCGGATGCGTAGAGGATGCAATAGAGGATGCAGAGCGAGATGCTATAGCGGATGACGCGGAGGCGTAGCTGCATTCTGCTCCATCCTTTCTCTGTCTGTGCTACTAATGCTGCGCATCCGTTCCGCTTCCTCCCTGCGTCCGTATACCGCTGGAACGGATTTGAGTTTGTGCGGAATACGCAGCGGAATGGCTGGAGGATATAGCAGATGCGTAATGGAATGCAGAATGGATGTCCCTGTATGCCCAGAGGATGCAGAACGGACACATTGGATACATTTTCCGCTCAAACAAGTTTTTGAGTCAGCTCAAACCTTCTGGAGCGGATGAAATGTCATAGGACGGATGCTGATGGATAGAGAGGAAGCAAAACGGAGGAAGTGAGTGACGGAAGCATCGCGTTAACCAACGGATGGTAAGTGTTTTTCTCCGTTTTACATCCTCTTTCCATCCATTGGTACAGTGTGACAGGGGCTTTAGTTGAGGCACATAATAGAGAAAGTGTTGCTATATCGCAAGTATGTCCAGGTTTTTGGGAACCTAAGTCCTTGAATGTGTTCAAATGGAAGCTATGGAGACATCTATGCTTTAGTTTGGATTCCTGCATTGAGCAAGGGTTTGACCTCAGGACTAAACTTCATCCAACTTTATGATTCTGTGTTCCTTTGGATTTTGATGATATATTAGAGGTCATATTCCAAAACATGGGGGGCTAATATAAAAAAGTAATCAAATCCACCACAAAAGCTAAATATATGCTGCATATAAATGAAATTCAGTTAAAATAATGAAATGCTACTAACTAGTTATTTATTTACACATTCATTAAGTACTTTTTCAAAATATTGCTTGTGAATTGCAAGATGGACTAGAATTAGGAACCTGAGATTGGAGAATGGCCAAAGAGATCCACAGAGAAAGCCTATCATTTTCTCCATACCCCATGTACCTTGTACTGAGTCCTCTTGATGGGACTTGACTGTTTTGGATGGCCAGATTAAATTTTGACAAGGTGGCTGAAGTTTGACAAGGTATCTGTTGCTTTGAATATAGTAATATTGGGGGTACTACTGAAAGAGGGGGAAAAGGAGGTTAAGAACAGATTGTAATGGGAAAATATGGTGTGCTGACAATGATTTGATGGCACATCAGTTAATCAATTAGTATGCCACAAAGCTGAGGGATACCTCTGGATCTTATATTTTTATGTATAGATTTATTTTCTTTGCACTTATACTTCAATCATTCAATTGTTTCTTAATTTTCATTTCTATAATATCACTGGAGCATTCAGTTCACTGCAACTTTTGTCATTAATATTTCTACTTTCACTCAGTTCAAATAAACTATGCTGTCTAGCAAATTCAATGATTAAAATATCTCACACAAAGCTGTAAAGACAGCCAAACAATTTCTTTTACTTTATGTCTTACATTTTTTACACAAAGGACTAGAAGGAGATATGCAGTACATTTATTCCCAATAATGTACATGTTTTGTACAAGCTCGCAGATCTTAAATCACAGCATATCAACCTCTCTCAGCAGTTTAATGTCAAAATCAGAATTCAAATAATTAAAAATTAAACTACGCTATTGAGATATTACTGTAAATACATTATCCCTTCAGAAGATGTTCTGGAATCAAAATTCATAGACAAACTATGTTATCACAGTTACATGTATCTATATAACATTTAAGAAAGTTAGTTTGCAATCCCTAAAGCAGCATTTTTCAACCTTGGAAAATTAAGATACGTGAACTTCAATCCCCATAATTCCCCATCCAGCATGCTGACTTCTAGGAGTTGAAGTCCCCACAGCTTAAAGTTATCAGAGTTGAGAAACATTCCCTTCGCTTAGGGCAGGGATGTCAAACTCGCAGCCTGCAGACTGGATGCGTCACATGCTGGCCATTCCCACCACCTACCCACCTTGGTTTAGTGAAGGAGGAGTCACGATATGTCATGTGACGACAACATGATGCAATCGAATTTGGCACCCCTGGCTTAGTGGGTCAAAAACCATTTCTTCCAAATCCTCCAGCTTTGTATATCTGGTGCTTCCTAACATGTAGCCAGAGTGAGCAAGCTATCCCTGTTTGGCTGTTGCTAAGCAATAATCAGTTGGGGGAGATGACATTTAGGCTATCAAGGGAAAACCTGTTTCTATGTTCCTGGAGATTTGATAGACATATCCTCATAGTTTTCTTGGCATTAGTGTTGCCAAGAGCCTCACTGAATGCCAGCTTCCCTAGTGAGATGTACAGTATGTTAAGACTCAAGGGAGAGAGTAGATATGCTAAGAATGAAGATAATTTAGTTCATTGGTCCATGAAGGAGATTCTCTGTCAGCAAACCTGGAAAGCATAGGCGGGGAAGACAATAAAAAAGCACAATCTAATATAACAACTAATAATTAAACATAAGGAGGCTCTTCAGAAACAGCAAAGGAAATTTAGTTCCCGAACAGCAGTGGGAATAAAATCCCATCACAGAACCAGAAGCCGTGTCATAAACAAATCAAGCATCGGTTTAAGCAATATTAAATCTGAGTTGTTTTGGGTATATTTGAAGGATGGGTAGATAGAAACATTCAGATTAATTAAAGGGTCAGGGTTTTTTTTTATATCCCAGGACAGATTCTGGCTGTAATCAATCAGATGGAATTAATCAGGCTTTAATAAGTTACTTATCAGAGCACACATGTTTGCCAATTATGGCTGCATTTCAGTGAACTCAATGATAAAGAAAAGTAAATAATAAAACCAGAGACCACATAAATTATAGCAAGTAATTAATAGGAAGGATTCTAAACCAAATTTAACTAGAAGGAAAGGAAACTACATGACATGCTAGCCAGGGGTGGGCTTCAAAAATTTTAGCAACTACAGTTGCTCGGTGGGCATGGCCATGGTAGGCGTGGCCTACTCGATCTCCTGCACCATGGCAGGGGCCATTTTTGCCCTCTCTGGGCTTTGGAGGCTTTCATCGAGCCTTCAGGAGGGCAAAAACAGCCTCCCCAGGCTCCAGAGGCTCTCTGGAAACTGGAAAACGGCCCATTTCCCATCTTCCCAAACTTCTGGGATGCTTGTTCCCTCCCTTCCAGCCTCTACATGCACCCTGCACTTACCAGCATCCAAAATGGGCCACATGGGGACTCCTGAGAGGGTGGGAGGGACATGGTGGGTGGGGCAGAGCCAGTCAGGAGTGGGATTTGAGGGATCTCCAAACTGCATAGAATCTTAGCGAGAGGATCTCCTGAACCTCTGCGAACCCATAGCAGCCCACTCCTGATGTTAGCTGAGGAATTCTTGCCTTGCTTTGGATTGACCCTGTGTTTTGACAACTGTGGACTTTTCTTGCCTCATGAAGCCTCTTGTATTGTGGGTTTACTTTTGCCTGATGGTTTATTTCGATTGGAAGATTTTCAAGTATCTCCAAGTGCTTCATTGACCCTCTAAAACAGGGCTGTCAAACTCCTGGCCCATGGGCTGGATGCGTCATGCACTGGCCATGTTCATGCCTGTTTAGAGAAAGGGAAAAAAAGTTCCAATACATTACGTGACGACGTGAGTTTGACACCCCTGCTCTAAAAGGATGCAAATTACCAGCTGTCTGCAAGAAATATAAATCCTTCCAGTCCCCAATATCCTGTCAGAGCTGAAGGAGCTTCTTGGATGAGAAGCAAAATGTCTTCAAAAGAAAAAACAAGAAAGTCCAGTTGCCTCTTGAAAAAGCACCTTTGGGACAACCATGACCTGGATGACTGAGAAGCCCTATAGATTTCAGATACCTTGTGGACTCATTGGCCCAGGGGTGGGATTCAATTTTTTTTAAACTACTGGTTCTGTGGGCGTGGCTTGGTGGGTGTAGCAGGGGAAGGATACTGCAAAATCTCCAGTCAAAGGTGGTATTTGCTGGTTCTCTGAACTACTCAAAATTTTCACTACTGGTTCTCCAGAACTGGTCGGAACCTGCTGAATACCACCTCTGTCATTGGCCATTACTTTGTGGTCTACCATTATCTGCTTGTGAGGGGACTTAATTGGAACCATTCTGGGATTTTGATGAAGGGGGATTATTAATAAACCCACTAAACCATGATGTGTGTGTGTGTGTGTGTGTGTATGGGACAATACAATGGCTCATGAATGGTCTGAAATCCACAAAGTGTTTAAAGACATTTTCCAGTTTCTGCAAGTCCTTGCTTCACTCTAAAATTAAGAAGTGTAGGTATTTTCAAAACTTGTACCTTGAAGATGGAGGTAGACTTGTGCTATCCAGACAGTTTATAGTTAATGGGGAATTGGTATAGTTAGTTAGGAATTGGGATCTGTCCCCTGAAGGTAAATGTAGTTAAGGTATGTAGTCCATGTCATGTGGCCAGAACAAGATTATTGTATACATACTGTACATGCTTATTATTGACTAGAGCTGAAAGCTGGACTTAATAGCAAAGAAATAATACAATAATAATCTGTACGTATGAAACAGTGTCCTACTTGAAGAGAAAGGAAATGTTGTTCACAATGGAATGTGAAACAGTTAGTTCACTGCCAGTCCTACTTAAACTTGAGGGTAGAGTTTTTGCTTTTTCCATATTTGAATAATAGTTTGAATAAACTTTTTTAAAAACTTGGGTTTCAGGTTTGCACTGTTACGTTTAGTCAAACCTTTCAAATCTTTAGGTAGGCCTCCATGATAACAGCTCTTCTCTTTAATTTTTATGTTAACCAGCTGGCCCAAGGCTTCATAAAACCTGAGTTTAATCTCTCCACATTAAAACTTCAATTCTATTTCTGGTTTTTCATATGCTCACTATTCAGTAATCTCCTCCCTGTCGTTAGTGGGCTAGAAATGAAAGTGGTTGTCTTCTCCAAGAGGCCTGTTAGCCATTGGAGTTAATGACTTTTGCACTTCTCTATTAAGGTATTTCAATTTTTAATCATATCCTTTCTGTTACCTATAGTAAGAGGCACTGTGTGTTATTCATAATGTTTGGCCCATTGTATCTCAGGCAATTTAAAAGGCCTGCACTGTTGGTCTGCTCTTTGTGAGTTTCAGTTAGTTTGTCACAGTCGTGTTTCAACTGTGTATGATTCTTCAAAAATGTTCTTCTATAATATAGCACTTCCAAACCTTGGCAACCTGGAACCAACAACACAGAGATTTCATCACCAGGGTCCATAAACTTTCAACCGCAGTTTTGAGTTTTGCCAGCCACCATCACAATAACCATATTCCTGCTGCAACTGAAAATGTCCATCAGTAAGGTCATTAGCCACCTGCTGTGTGATACAGACCTGTTTACGTAACTTAAGCTCTGTCGAGGGAGTCCAGCTTAAAACTGTGAGACCTGTACTGTGAGGTTTTTCTGGCTGCATATCAAATTCCCAACTGAAACTGGACTCTAGTCAAAGTCCCATAAGGACTCCTTCATGAATTTGTCACTTAAAGAATTGGATTAAATTGCTTGAATTTTCAGGATAATTTTCTGATCTCATGGAAGACATATACAATCTCTACCCCATTCATTGGGGCCAGCATGGAAACGGTATGATGAATTTGGTTTGGAACCATAGTTGCATATTTTATATCTTCCGTATTGTTTGTGAGTCACAGTCATTAGATTGAGATGGATAACCTAGATAAATCCATCCATCCATCCATCCATCCATCCATCCACCCACCCACCCATTCTGGATTTTTCAATTCTGCACTGAAGAAACAGTCTGTCTGAAATAAAGGACCTTTACTTGGCCATGATATGAAGCATGACCTAAGCAAAAACCCATTACTGTAAGGGGGAGGATTTGTTTGGAAGACAATTCTCTCATCCTACATGTTTAACAAACACCTCTTATCTGTGCCTTAGAAAATGTTTACCCTCATTCACCACAATCTTGTTATTTACATTTATTACTGATATTCACTCCAAAAAATTCTGTATTGTATACTGCCTTTATTGTTAGAAGGAAGATTCAGTAACAAAGGAAGTGTTTTTATTCATGTGCACTGGCAGATATGGAACAACTCTTCTCTGTGATTCTGTGCTGTCCTTTCTATTCGATTCAACTAATTTCACTATTTAATAGCACAATTGTTACCAATTGTGTTACTCTTTCTTCCTATGTAGCTTTCTGTCTGTAACTGAATTATTGTTTTTCTTTCTTTGTTTCTTCCGTATGCCTCATTTTGCATTGGAGCACAACATTGAACAAAAAATTCTCTCTAACTCATAGTCGCGATTTATTTTATGCCAAAGAGATTAACCTAGCCACATGGATGGAATGAATAAAGAATAATTTCATGTGTTCCAGGAAACGGGGAAATAGAAGTTGTTTCAGATTTAGCTCTTTGGTCCATCTAATTCAGCAAATCTACTGGTAGCCATTCTCCATATTTCAAACGGAGTTTTGCCTTAGCTCCATTATAAAATGCTCGGGATTTAATCTGGTTTATTTGTTTTTTTTGTAGTGTCTGATCCCTGCCACCAAACCTGGGCTCTTCTCTGCTAGAAAGGCTGGTGGTATTAAAATCCTGCCAGTAAATAAAATTTCGTAGTGTCAGCCTTCAAGATTTTCTCCCTTTGCTTTGCATCTTTTGGCTGTCATAAGTAATGGGGGGAGGAGGGGGGACTGGTTATGGGAAGTGAGCTGGAGGTGTTACAAATCAGAACTGTATAAACTGGGGGAGTACATTCTTGCTTAGGTTTCTATCCTATGCTGTGCTCAGCTGCAACCTTTTATCAAATTATGTCAAGGTCAACAGACAGAAGCCTCCTCACCACCCGGAGATGCCCACATGATGATATACACAACTTTTAATTGGATGAGCCAATTGAACTATTGGGGGTAGGAACGTTGCCATTACTTTGTATATGTGATTTACACGCCCATTTTCTCAGATTCAGAATTCTTTTGTTACTACCACTTGATTTCCAGTAAAAGATATATTTTCTCTGATTAAAGGAGTCTAAGTATTTCTTTCTTGGATTTTGAATGGAGCTCCCGCTGACACATAGCTATTTATTTTGAAAGAAGCCTATGGAATAGTTCTAGCATACACTTCTACAGCACAAGTCCAAATATAAACAGGCCTAAGAGAAAAGCATGCATCCTGCTTCTGGTAGTACAAAGGTGTCCCTAAAACCATTTGTTGAGGATGACCACATACAGTTGTCATCCTCAACTTGCTCCTGAACACCAAGAGGATCGTTTTGTGTTTTCTTGCCCCACCTTCAAAGGTGGCATTTTCTGACTTCTGCCAGCAGAAGCAAAGCTGAAACTTTGTTTGTGGATGTTCATTTAATTGTAGCTCATACTGCTTTTCGAACTGCTCAGTGTGCATTATTGTACCACTCTCCTTCTCCAATCACTGGTAGCTGCCATACCTCTTGGGTTGCTGGTTTGTGCCTTCCTTTGGGAAGCATTTTTTCATATAAAACATATCCATATTTTGTTTCAAGGGGCATCCTTTGGGCCTTACAGGGTATCATTATATATTGGAAAACACTAGAGTTTTAGAAGAAGGAAGATGGACAAAAAGGGGCATGTCTTCTTGGCACACAAGACTTCAGGGTTTGGTGACTGAAAATAGAATATCACATCCTGACAGCCTGCAAAAGATTTCTAACCAGGGTAAATAGGAAGAACGGTAGAAATATCTACTCATATAGATGGATAGAGAAAGAGTTAAGCCAGAAATGACCAGCAGAGAAAGAGTGATTCTAGTGATATGTGACTAGGAACACAAATCAAAGCAACAAATCAAACCAATACATTACTGTAGAGTTAGGGTTGAAGTTAGGAAGGGAGGGAGGTAAACCTAGCAGAGATTGGTAAATGGTTATGGGCATATTTGGTGTTAATAGTTGGGTCTAAGAAGCATCTACTTATTGAAACCTTTCAAACTCCCACTGATTTATCTAGAAAATATTGTGGGAAATTTGAAATGGATAGTTTTATATATTTAGCCACTGTTTCCAGATACCTCTGTGATGGCACTTGAAAGACAAATACAAATTCTAGGATTTGGACCCCCTCAGAATTGGTATGTGCCAAGAGCCAACAGAAAGCCTAAGAAAAGTTTAGGGGTTTTGTTAATACAACTTACAAAACACAATTTTATAGGTAGGTGTACTCTTATATTATCCAGCAATAACTTTAGAACAGCTAAAATATTGCTGGTGGCCAAATAACTTGCATTTTTTAAAATTCAAGTTTTTTTACTTTATTTTTTATATATATTTTATATTTACCCCAATGCAATTTCACTGTATTTATTTTAGATGAATTTCATGTTTATGCTAGCATAAACAAAGAGTTGGCTGCGTCTCTAATATAATCACTATAGAACACCATTCCATTTAGTAGATATCATAGGTAGAATCCAAAAGTAGTTGTTTTTAAATGAGTTTTCTCAGCTGAGTGGAAACAATGGTTCAATTTAACAAAGAAAGAATGAAAGAATAATTGTATTTTGTCATCATTTCATGAATGTGTTTAATATTAATAATTATTCCACTAAAATGTATGCATAAGCAACAAATACACGATGCTCTCACATAATAAATAAATAAAAATACTACCCTCAAGGGAGAGATTTTAGGAAATATGCTCTTCTGAATCCAATGTATCAACATTTCCTAGCAGACAAGTTAATTTCACCATATTGTGCCTTGTGCAATGTAAAGAATATAATTTTTACAAGGAAGTGCCATTTTCTATTTTAGTTGGTTCTGTTCCATTTTTTTAAGGATGTACTGAACAATCAAGCTAGTAAACCTAGTGGTCAGTCAGAAGTAGGATTACAGGCATTTCAGAAACTTTTGAAAATTTATTTCTTATCTCAAAAGCAAAATTGCCATTATTTTATGATTATGAGTCACATACAGTTGTTAGAAGCATGGTGGCATACAAATAATAGTAATAACTGATACATGGCACATAATATATCAGATATAATTGTGGTTGAAAAGAAGAATGTATGAATAATTGAGGTGGCAATAGTAGGGGATAATAGATAGAAGGCAAAAAAATTGGACAAGACCACTAGGTATCAAAATCTGAAAATCTAAGTTTCAAGATGGTGGCATAAACCAAGAATAGTGATTCCAGTGATATAGGGATCATACCAAAAGGCCTTGGACAGCACTTAGAAAATCTACACATTGACAAAGTTTTCATTTATCATTTAAAAAATTTCACAGTGCTTGGATCTGCACACATTACAATACCCTGGTTTCTTAAGAAGGACTTGATGTGTATGAAAGCCAACACTAGCTGAAGAACCAGTAGCTGTCACTTCACATAGTTGAATATATAATTTATACTCCCATGTTATGATTAACTTACCATAAGAAAAATACTGTGCAAATTATGATTAGAAACATGATTGCACACTATGATTTGGCCTAATGCTGTTTGGAGAAACACATTCTTTTGAAACACATTTGACATTTTCCCTTAAAAGAAAAATTAAGCTCAATCCAGAGAGTTGATAAATAAAGTAATTAAACCTTAGAACTAGGGACTTGCAGGAACTTTGATAAGACCTAAGTCATATTTCTGTTTAATATTTTAGGCAGCTGAGTTTTTACTTCAAGATAAAATGTTTTTGAAATGAGCAAAAAATAATGAGAAAGTATGGTCAGGAAGAATAGTGGAGGGTTAAACAAAGACTTTTTGCGTACTCTATATGCACTTATTGAAAGTACATGGGGGAAGAGTGGAAAACTAAACATAAAAGATGCTTGTCCCAAAAGGTGCTTTTTTCAACAGTCAACTTGAATTTCTGGGTTTTTTTTGAAGACGTTTGACTTCTCATCCAAGAAGCTTCTTCAGCTCTGACTGGATGGTGGGGAGTGGAAGGATTTCTACCCCTTGTAGACAGCTGGGCATTTGCATTTTTGTAGCAGGTTGTTAAGGTCACCTGGAGGTTTATCTGTATTATCAGGGTCACCTGAGTGGTGCAAATTGTTGTGGAGCCTTCTTGGAACTGTTGAAAGCAGGGGTGGGATTCTACCAGTTCGCACCTATTCACTAGAACCAGTTGTTAACATTCTAAGCAGTTCAGAGAACCAGTTGTTAGAAGAAATTACTGGCCTAATCCTGTAAGGAAGACAGGAAGGAAACATTCTGGTGTTGCTTAAAGGAGGGTTTTTTCCCCTCCTTTGCTGGTACTTTGCTTGTGTGCAGTGACCATTCAAAATTACAATGGCATGGAAAAAAGTGACTTATGACCATTTTTCACACTTACGACTGTTGCAGCAGTCCCACAGTCATGAAAAGCCAGGCAAGGAGATGCATGCCTCGATGTGAGTGATATTGAGTTGGCCATACCCAGCCAATAATATGACCACCAAGCCATGTCCACCCATTCACATGACAAAGCCACACCCACCACCTCAGCCACACGCACAGAACAGGTTATTAAAAATTTTGAATCCCACCCCTGGTTGAAAGGACTGTGTTTTAGACTGGAGACAGATTATGCCATATCCCTCCCGCTCTGTTGAGAGATGGCTGTTCAGTTTTGACACAGATGGTCTCTTTGACCCCCCTTTCAAACCAGCAATCCTCTTTGTCTTATTTCAAACAAAATATATGAATTTTGTTGTCTTCAAAAGAGTGGCCTTATTCTTTTAAATGCAGATGGAGCCAGAGCTGAAGAAGCTTACTGGATGAGAAGTAAAATGTCTTCAAAGAAAAACCAGAAAGTCCAGTTTTCCTCTTGAAAAAAAGCACCTTTGGGACAACCATGACTTGGATTACCGAGAATCTCCATAGACATAAAGGATGCTTATTTTGCCTCTCTTTGAAATGAATTGGGAAAGTTCTCAGATGCTGCTTGGCTATGGAAATTTGCTTGACTGGGCACTAGATGATTGCTCCAAGAAAACCTTCCTTCCTTCCTTCCTCTCTCTCTCCCTCCCTCCTTTTTTCTAACAAGATTTATTTTTAATATCTAGGAAAAATGGACAAAGATGCCTTTGAGATTTTCCCAACTTTTGGTGAGAACACTAATTAATATATTGTAGGGTTTTTTTGAAAGCAATACAAAAATGATTGGGATGTCATCCTCTAGGGTTATTTTTTATAGCACCTAACAATCTTTAATCCTAGAATTTCCTAGTGATCCCTCATCAAAATACTAACCAAGAACAATCTTTTTTAGCTCATTCAAGGTGGACCAAATGCTGCTAATTGCAAAAGCATATTTGAGAAGCTTCTTTTTAATCCTGCTGTGTATAATTCCACATGGAAATTTCAAATAAATTGGCCAAATTGAATCTTCAAATGGATTGGCAAAATTGAATCTTTTTTTTTAATAGCAAGAAGAGAACATCCTCCACTGCAGACAGCAAATGTGGGTAGGTTCCTATGAAATTGTGGGAGTTCTTGCTACCACGTATTTGATCCCCTGAGGCACCTCTGCAAATAATTCACAATATTTTCTCACAGATTGCTCTTTGTTTCATGTAATTGTCAGTTCTGCTTAACCTTAAAGATGAATTTTATTTAAACATTTATAGGCAACTGAATGATCAAAAAGAGCCAACCAACTGCAAGACAAGGAAACTGCCTAAAAATTATAAGGAAATAGGTTTTAATATGAAACAGACCATTTTGCAGAGGTGGTTTTAAAAAATGGCAGTTATGCCCATGTGATTGACATCCCACCTCATTTTTATGTTCATCGTATGGAAAGCATGTAAAAATGGAGTGGGACTTTAGTTACACATCTGTGGCTGCCATCTTGAATTTTTTATATCCATTTGTGGAATCCCCTGCATCAAAGGTGGTATTCAGCAGGTTCTGACCAGTTCTGGAGAACCGGTAATGGAAATTTTGAGTAGTTCAGAGAACCAGCAAATACCACCATCTGACTGAGAGTTTTACAGTATCCTTTCCCTGCCCACAAGCCATGCTCATGCACCGGTCGTAAAAAAAAAATTGAAAATGCCACTACTGCCTGCATATAATGAGGGATAGAATCAAGACTCACTGAAGTGTTAATGAACCACTTTAATAATGTCTTTGTCCAGGCGCAATTGAATCGCTATCCATTTGGTCACCACAATGAAAAAAGATGTTGAGAACTTAGAAAGAGTACAGATAGAGTGAGCAACAAATTGATGGGGACTGGAGGATAAAAACATATAAAGAACGGTTGCAGGAACTGGGTATGTCTAGTCAAGAAAGAAGGACTAGGGGTAAATAAATAGCAAGTGTTCCAATACTCAGGGGCTACCACAAGAGACTAGGGAGAAACTTTCTCCAAAAGCTACCTGAGGCAAGGACAAGAAGCAATGATGGGAAACTAATCAAGGAGAGAAGCAACTTGAACGAATAATTTATGAGTGGAACAACTTGCTCCAGAATGTAAATGCTCCAAGCAGTGAAGTTTTTAAGAAGAGATTGTGATAACCATATGTCGTGAAGAGGTTGACTAGAAACTTCCAAGGTACCGCTTAACAACTCTGTTATTTGTTCTATCCTATTCTATTCCTATTGCTATTCTATTCTATTCTATTCTATTCTATTCTATTCTAATAGAATACACGTGATAAGTGTCGATCTGATAAGCATTATACATCGTTTCTAATACACCAAGTATTTTAATGTTATTCTAATAACAAATTTTCAAGATTTGTTTATCGTTAGACTGTTAAGTAAATTAC
>BHFT01031011.1:0-26959 GCA_004320025.1 Laticauda laticaudata
TTTTTTATTTGTATTTTGTTTTTGTGAAAACCCAAATAAAATTTTCAAAAAAAAAAAGAAAGAAAGAAAGAAAAAGAAAGAAAGAACAAAGTTTTACTTAGTGTTCGGCAGACCTATCCTACCTGGGTTACAAAAATATGAACAATTATAGATTCACTAGATCACAATCCTGGCTGGCTAGGGAATTCTGGGAGTTGCTGAGGTTAACAAACAGTGCCCTAGATAAAGGCTCGACAATATTTAAATGGTTGGGGACTGGTGTCTGACTTCCAGATTTTCCAGAAAGTTGTAGAAGACTATCTTGTGAAATGCTATACTCAAAGTCATCAGAAACATTTTCTCAGTTTAAAGAGCTTTTCAGGCGAATTTCCCCTATTTCAACTCAGACCTTCTCCTATCTCCCACCCATTTTTTTAAAAAATCCAAATTTTATATATGTGATTTTGAGAGGCTGGGATGTTTTAAAAGAGATGCCACATCATATATAGCTGTGATATTGTTGTTAAGAAATCAAAGAAAACTGAGTGGCTGAGCATTGCTGAGAGCTGGGACTCCATGATCAGATCAATTTACATTATATTATCATTTTTTGTGGGTAACATTAAGTTCATATATTATTAAAGTGAAACTTCTGACATGTCAAACCACACCTGAAAGATGATAAACACCATGATAAGGAGCACTGTCAGCCTCTTGACATGGGATCCCTACACCACAAAGATCAATAACTGTGATAAGGCAGGGCATTTCCACCACACTAGTCTCAGTTCTGATAAAGTTTCAGTTAGCACAGCTGGGTAGGAGATACCATATGTATCTTGTTCTTTTGAAGGGAATGCTTGTTGTTTTTATTCAAATTTTCTGGCTGCAATCTAACTTGCTTTGCTTCTGAAGGTCTACCAGGTGTTAATGGTCTACTTCATCCTTTGTGAAAAGAAAATAGTGCTCTTGAGGATATCAATTAGATATAAGACTTAAGAGCTTGGGATATTTATTTAAGAGCTTGGGATATTAGCATACTAAGATAACATCTTGAATTTTGGAATTAAAACATTCTTGAAGGTCATTTAGGAACCTTTTTTTTGGTGCAGTGGGCAAAGACCATATCCCTTGATATGGTCAACTGACTAATCAGTAAAGTATATTATTCTGATTAGAGAATCAGACTAGAAATGGGATGCTAGACTTCTAGTCCTGTCTTGAGCATAAAGCCAGCTGGGTAACCTTGGCCAGTCACTCTTTCTCAGCCCTCGGAAGGAGGCAATGGTAAAACACTTCTGAAAACCATTGCCAAGAAAACTGCAGGAATTTGTTCAGGCAGTCAGGAGGAGTTAAAAACTGACTTGAAGTCAAACAAAAAGGGGAAAAATGCAGGCATAAAACATATTATATAATCTGTAATATGATTATTTGTTACAGATTATTATATTTCATTGCAGATTTGTCTGTAATTCTTCCAATAAAGAAAAATATATTATTCATCTAATAGCCATGATTAATTTTTTTTATTAAAGAAGTTTTGCCACAGAGTAAAAGCAATACAAATTTAAAGATAAGAACAAATGGAAAAAAGTAACAGAAAACTGAGAATTCTTGTGCAATGCTATCAACTTAACTCATATTCAAAACTATTAGGTTCATGCATGCTTGCTTCAGTTCTTTTGTGAAGCAGGAAGAAACTTATATTTTCTGAGGAAATTCTGAGGAAATAATGAGGCTACATTATAGCCTCATTATTGTCATGAGAATCCACTGAAACATCTACATTCATGTGTACTCTCAGAAGTAGAAATTCATCATGACTTTGAGCCAATCTCTTAGCTCAACCCTTTTAATGGAATTATTATCCTGGGAAAAAGTTTTTTGATCCCTGCCTTGCACTCCTGAGGAAAACAGAATATAAAAAAAATAATAGGCAAAAATAAATTCAAGTGTGTGGAGAGAATCAGGCTACTTGAAGGACATCTGGTTAGGTCATGCCTTAACAAGATTTTAAGTAAAATCTTTTAATGGACATCCAATATTCTAAATTGTTGGCAAGCATCTAGTCAATGATTCCATTATAAAATGCTGATATTTTTTCCACAGCAAGGAGAAATAGAGTTTTGAATAAGAAGCTGACAATCAACTACATTTGGTTGAACAGCCTTTTATATTGGCGCCAAAGCTATCCCAAATGATTCTTCTTAGCCTTCTGGATGTTTTACTGCATTATTAAAAAAAAAAAATACAGTGAAAATCATGGTGGGTCATAACATGCTGGGAAATTGGCTTTGATAGAGATTTAACCTCTTTCATTCCACATTTTCTCCTTTACATGCTTGTGGGGAGATACACACACACCAAAAAGACAGTGTGTAAAAGCCATTATTTTGTAGTCATCCTAGGTTCTCAACTGTTTGGCTGAAAGAGTAGATAAAAATACTCTGATAAAAAAAGTAATTCTTTCAAGAGGACTCAGCATAGGATACACAGACTGAGATAGCCAACACTATAATTAGCCTTAGAGATTTCTGCATAATCCCAGGTTGATACATAGTCCAAGTCTGTGGGAATGGGAATTGATTTTGAGGAAAGAAAGTAAGAATTTTTCAGCTGTAAGACAAAATTTCAATCTCAAGTGATAACACTGGTTTGCAGAAATTTGCTGTGATTATTTACTGTAATGTCATCCTCTATATAGTGAAGCCACCTATTTACATCAAAAAATATAAAAGAGGCTATAAATCAGTAGCAGATTGTTTTTGCAATTTTGTTAGCATCTTATGCAGAGCTTAATCTCAAAATAAAAGCAATATTGCAATGTGTTCAAATTGAACAGAATTGTCAAAATTTCAATGATTTATTAGTTTTACCTGAATCATTGTAAGAGCCTTGGTGGCGCAGTGATTAGAGTGCAGTACTGCAGGCTACTTTTGCTGATTACTGGCTGCCTGCAATCTGCCAGTTCAAATCTCACCAGGCTCAAGGTTGACTCAGCCTTCCGTCCTTCCGAGGTGGTTAAAAAGAGGACTCAGATTGTTGGATGGCAATAGGTTGACTCTGTAAACCACTTAGAGAAGGCTGGAAAGCACTATAAAGTGGTATATAAATCTAAATGCTATTGCTATTGCTAATAATCCAGTCAAAATATCCTGGAGTTAATGTATTGCTATAAACTTTTTCCATGCCAACCCGGCTACTTTTAATAGACCTTTACTATGTGGAACAGCTTTGGTAGTATCTAAGCCTTCATGATTATTGCTGAATTCATGCCCAGTTTTGTTCATCTGAAAAAAGCTTTTACATACCTAGTATGTATTGAAAAAAGCAAACACTGTTTATCTTAGTCATGATCAGATTATCTCAGTTTGAGAATGAATATATCCTATTACTTTAAACTGCTGACTCCACTGTTTACATTTGCTGCAAATTGCACATTGATTCTTTAAAAAAATGAAAGTTGAGATGTATTTTGTGTGCTCATGCCTTGCCTTGGCTGAATTTACAAATAACTTTACTAAACATGACAGGACATTGGATTAATCCAATGAGCCCCTTTCTTGATGGATAAAATTTTACAGCAAGAAGATGAAGTGCTTGTTGTTACTTGTTCCAAGTGCCTTTGGTTCTGTGCTAGTAGCTTTATGTGTGACTGTAGCATTACAAACCTTTCAGGGAACAAATCAACAGAAAGGAAGAAATGAACATAGATCTTCCTGCTAAATGAAAATTTAATGCAGGTTTGCTGTTTTTCTGCACTAGTTTTTCATGGCCTATTACATAGGATTTCCCAAACATTATTTAGTGAGGTACTGGGTAAAAACTGTTCATGAAATACATTTGATTAAAAAAGATGACATTAAAAATATACAGTAGAAATGTGGAAAGCATGGCAATATGAAAGCAATCAGAATATGGCTATAGAAATTTTTTAGGCTTAAGAATATTAATGTTACTGTATTGATAACACAGTAAACTTTGTTATCTCATAATTTAATTTCAACAATTTTAATTTCAGGGAGGATCCATCAAAATTTACACAAGAAATGAAAAGATTATGCTTTCAAATATATTAATTTTTCTCTTTTTGAAGTTCTGATAGAGTTTATGATTATAAAAATTATTAAATGAGAATCAAAGAGCCTTGAGGTTATCATGTTCACCAGCTCTGTTGAAGGACGAACATTGGGCTATATTACTTGTTCTATTCTATTCTATTCTATTCTATTCTATTCTATTCTATTCTATTCTATTCTATTCTATTCCATTCTATTCCATTCCATTCCATTCCATTCCATTCCAATTTCTGGATTTTTTTTCCCTTTCATAAAATATATATCTGCAATATGGATTAGAATTTGTTCAGATCTGCAACATAAACCAGGGCTAAAAGAGAGACAGAAATTATCATAATATCCATAGTAGCCTAGAAGCAGGGCTGGGCTTCAAAAATTTTAACAAGGGGTTCTCTACCTGGTTGCTAGGTAGGTGTGGGCATGGTGGGAATGGCCTAGTTGGCCTCCTGTACCATGCCGGGAAGGAGCATTTTTGCCCTTCCCGGGCTCTAAAGGCTTTCCTTGAACCTCTGGGAGGTCAAAAATGTCTTCCCTGGGCTCCGGAGGCTCTCTGGAAGCCAGAAACAGACCCATTTCCAGCCTTCCTAAACTTCTCATAGGCCTGTTTTTCACCCTCCCTGAGCCTCTGTGTGTGCCCTGAACTTACCTGCATCCAAAATGGGGGGACTCCTGGGAGGGGCGGGACATGTGGAGCCAGCCAGGAGTGGGATTTGGGGGTTCTCCAAACTATGCAGAATCTTAGCTAGGGGTTCTCCTGAACCCACGCAAACCCCCAGCAGCTCACCCCACCTAGAAGTCTTGAATGGATATAATCAAAATGGCAAATCAGGAATCAGAAGCCAGGCCAGTAGTAACTAGATGATAATGAAGTCAAGGAAACTTAAAATTGTGAAATCTGAAACCAGTTCAAAGTTCGCAGCCAAAGGTAAAAAAACCCCAAGGAGTCACTTTTATTAGGAAATAAATAAATGTAAACATTTTTTTTCTAGCCATAATGTCTTCCAAAATCACAAGTTTATAACACAAGTGTTCCAGGAAACACTCAGAACACAAGCACGGGCTCCTTAAAAGGAATGAGGAAAAGCTGATTTATTTAAAGCAAACCCTTAAATGTGTGAAGATTTGGGGTGCATATTTTAATTGTTCTTCTCTTTATATCTGAAATGTTATGATTTAGAGTAGTCCAAGAAGATTATGTATATAGTTATATGTGTTATTATCCTTTATATTTTAAAAAACATTTTAAAAACTTAAGCAAATATTCAATAACTTATTCTGTGGCTTGTTCAGACTGAATCCCAATTCTGATTCTACCTATTATAAATCAGAGGCTTGTTTGATATATTTCTTTAGAATCTGTGAGACCCTAAAAAGACTGCAGCTTTAAAGGTAGGATAGATGTACCTGTAGCTCTCAAAGATACTATAATGAAAATAAAAATCTTACAATTTTATCCATAGCAATTTGTTTGCAATGCTTGTCTTTTTTCCATCAGACTGAATGAATATAGTTTAAAAAATGCAAAAGAAAATGTGAGTACATCTTTAATAAGAAATCCATGCCAAAAAAGAAAAAAAAGATATTGTTCTTCAGATAGCTAAAGATCTGTACTATCTAGCACCAGTGGAAATGCCCTGAGTAAAAGCTCTGTGGCAGAACTGTTGCATTTACATATCACATTTTTTCTTTGAATAATGGGTACGTGGTATGAAGAACGAAATATAGCTCATGAGTCCAAGAGGCCCAAATCACCATGACAAAAGGGAAAGGGCCAATGGAGACGTTAATAAACTCCTTTCAGATCTGTTCTTCTTTGTAATTCTAATCTTTATGCTCATCATACTGTTTACATTTAGACAATGTTATTATCCCCAGAATAAGTGCAAACATTAGATGGAACTATGTCAGACCCACATCAACTTAAACCCACCAAGTTAACCATAAACATAAGTGATGCCTTGTGGTCTGCCAGGTGCATTGCAAAATTGTTGTTCTGCAGTTCCAGGGAGAAGCAAAACCCAGCATGTTTTTCAGTCCACTGAGATATTTTGTGAAAGTTTCCCTAGAATGAATTGTTTCCAAAGTTTTCCTCTTATAGAATTTCCTTTCCTTTAATACCTGCTATTTCATTGGTTACAGATATCCTTGGACTTATTTTTTATGCTGCATTTTACTGAATTGCTCACATTCCACTGTTGTCAACTTGTGTTGCTCTTAAATGTAAAACAGTGAAAATTGACATTTACTCCACTTGGGTGCCTGCTTTGGTTGGTTTCCTTCTTAGCTACAAAAGCATTCCTTTTCGATATTCCTTGTTACAGCTTCATCATTATACATATGTTTAGTGCCTGCATTGGACACATCCATAAATTATTCTTGATAGTTCTTTGGAAACAGTGTGCTATTCCCCCAACTTTTTTTTTTATAATGACTTCCTGGCTAGCCTATTGTTGTGCAGTTCTTTGGAAACCCTCCCATCTAAATACGAAATGGGGGTAATCCTGCTTTAGCATCTGATCCTAGAGAAGGTCAAGTAGATACTGCCACCTGCTGAAACTCTATTCTTCTTCTCTATTGCAAAATCAATTTTTTCACCTGTTGCTCAGATAATGTAATATTTTCTTCTACTTTTAACATAAACTCTTTTTCTTCATTACTGTACTGCTATTCCCCTTGGTTTATGCAAACTTTCTGACTCTGTTTCAACCACAGAGATGTCTAGTGCCATTTAGTGCCTAAATGGGAGATCATGAGCTTTCAAGGCAGGCACAGGCTATAAGAAGGACCTGAAATTCAGCATGATATGGAGCCCATAATAAATGTTTTGGTACTTAATAAAAATTGCCTTAAATGACTCCCACCATCATGGATTACTTGATTCATTTTGCTATTAGCAGAGTCTGGGAATATATATGTATGTATGTATGTGTGTATGTTTGTATGTTGTATCTCTTCTTCATTTTGGTTGAATATCCATAGACAAAATTCCAGATTGTGACATCTCAGAGAATCCACTTAATCATAGAGAGGGAATTGTCTCTAATATAAATATAAAAACATTATTTCTCCTATGTAAGAGGATAGTTTGCACTGACATGAGTTTGATTGTTGGACAAGTTCCAAAAATTGAAAACCTGTCCAAGAATTATTGACTGTGGAATCCATTACCAATTGTGTTCTCTTTAGATAACCTTGTTTCTTATAATCGTCACTATATGGCATTCTTAAATGGAAATGAACACAGGGAAAAATTAAGGCTACATATCAATTAAAGATTTGTGTTGGTGCCTCATTTAAGCCCCGATCCCACTGCACTTATGGATGCAAAGAGGATCTAAAACGTTAAAAAAAGCTTGCCATCTGTTGGAAAACGCTATGCATCCGTTGTGTACTCACTGCATATGTGTTTCATGAATAGCTCTAAAATCCGGCTAACGATGCATCCGTCACTGAGATTTCATCCATGCAGAAGTTTTGAAGCTACACAAAACTTGTGAAACGATGAACTTCATCCCGCGCAATAACGATGTACATACACGACATATACGGGGCAACACAAACGTACTATGTCAGTTATCATGCCGTTAAGAACATCCGCTGTAGTCCTCTCTGCATCCTCATCCTCCGTGGCCATGTCCCTCAACTCACATCCACTCAGCTGAAAACGGAAAGAGGGAGGAAACGAAGGTAACACACGGAACGTCTACACAGCGTAACTAGCACGGAAATGAAAGGATGTAAGTGGTATGCAATCTCGTATATAAAGGATTAAAACAAGACAACCAATGTTTTGTAATCATGGGGATGTATCTCATATATTTAGCGCAATGTCTGGAGTATATTTTGAGTATGTCAGAAGGACACCTAAGCGGACTACCCCTGATATTTATCCAATAAGAAGGGGGAGAAAATCATCTGGATCTCAGTATGAAGTCCAGAATCCATGGTGTATAGCAGAACCTCTTTCACCCTTGTCTTGGGTATTTCCACATCTATTCCACTGTTCTCCACCATGGATCATGACAGACAGTCCATATGATAGCTTGCACTCATCACACACCAGAACCAAAAATCTGTTCAGAACTGTTTTCAACCTTTTTATAGCAGAAGAGAAGAAGGAGATGTCCAAGAGCTGGTGTGGGACCGAGAAGTGGATCTGAGAGAATGGAGTTTTGGACTGTAAAGTGACCAGTTTTGATGGTGGAGCTGAATGAGAATGAAGACCGTCGAGGCATTCCAGGCATGTCATTGAGGATGCACACCAGCCCATGCGGTTTGATGAACATTGTAGAGCGTCTGAGACCCAAAGGTTGACCAAGCCAAGCACCAACTCCATCAACCAACCTGGACCCCGACTGGAAGGTGGTACTGGGACTCTGCGGCATCGATTGGCCTCTGGAAACCCACACACACGAAACATGCAGCTATTGCATGGAGGGTGCCAATGCAACACGCATCAAGCAAAGTGGTCAGAGAAGTGGTGCAGGTCTATCATCGAGAGAATTAGCATGGAGGGCTTCCTGCAAGTACGCCCCCACCATGAACCAAAGCTGGAGAAAAACTTGCAGAAGAAGTGGTGTCAGAGGTGGAAACTTTCCCCCTCCCCACAACCATTGGGAGGCATAAGAATTGGAAAGCACGTGACCTGCAAAGACCACCAGCCAACTGCAGGTGCCGCACTTATTACAGTACTACACCTAGGGCTTCCTTCAGTATCATTCCTCTTTGCCATGGTTGATGTTGAACTAACAAGTTCAATGCTACATCAGATGCTTTCGAGGCAACGGGTCAGCTTCAGATGGCCATGGGTATACATCAACGCAAGTGACCTCAAGGATGGGCTGGAATGCAACTCATCATGGGTTTTTTCAGATCCAGACCCCCTACCCAATGACACACAAGAATGTGCCCTACTTCATCAATTGTGATGAACGCCTCTCCCCATCCAAAACCTACCTCATGAAGCCTATAAACTTCCAGATACCTCACCCGTGAAGAGAGGATCTTTCAAACTACAGGCTGTCCAGGGCAAGACGGGTGGTGGGAGAACGCCTTTGAATCCTGGACAACAAGGTTTCAGGTAGCTTCTCCAACCACCAATCGCGCAGCATGAATCTCACAGAACTGTGGAGGGAGCAATCGTGGGAAGAATTGCGCATCTGCCATAATCTCATCGCGCACCTCGCCTACCATAAGTGTTGCTACTGAGGGTTTGTATCCTATCGCCAAGAACTAATCACTTAATCTATCCACAAGCATCGAAAAAGGCTTAAACATGTTTTTCAAAGTTTTCTCGCCAACAGTCTTTATTAAGTAAAAAAAATGATCAAACGTGTCTTAAGCAAAGATAACCTTTAATTAACGGCATGTCACAACCTGCAACCAATGATGGAAAGAAGGATGTAAAAGGGACAAAAAAGTCTAGCCATTCCATTGGAGAAACGTGATGCAAGTCATCTTGTGTACTCACTGCATTACGTCCAGATCCATCTACTGAGATTTCATCCACTCAGTAAAGTTTTGAGGCTGCACAAAACGTTTGGAGCCAGATGAAGTATCCCATGGTTGTCATTCTACATAGCCGCTATGCATAAGGGGACACTATCCATTATACATCCTTGTCAATCCGTTCATGCATCTGCTATAGTCCACTAGGCATGCGCGCTGCACATCGACTTGTGCAACTCAACAATATCTGATCCATATCTCGCGTCTAGCGGAAAATGGGACCACAGGGAGGAAAAGTGATAACGCGATGCGGAAACGGACAACCACAGCATTAGTGTGAGACACGGATGTTGAACAGGATGACAGCAGATGCAGCTACGGCATATATAGGCATTAAAACAGAAAATGTTCGGTATAGGGGACGTACTCGAGTATTTAGGAGTGTATGGAGGATAGTCCTAAGAGAGAATGTGGAACGGACAACAAGTGGAAAAACATATATTTCCCATAAAATAGGGGAGGAAATCAAACCGTGGATCCACTTTCAGTCTAGCAGCCCCTGCGCTGCAGACCTCTAGACCTTCATCTGGCTTCTTGCTCTTCCACAGCATCCAGTCATCTCCACCATAGGATTGTCATACTCCTTTTGGTAGCCCGCCCATCATTCTACAAAACAGGTGCGAAAGCCGCTCTACAGGGCTCCTTTCACCTGTTCTTAAGTTTACGCAAGGGAAAAGGAGGCATCCAAGAAGTGTGTGGGTCCTGGACAGATGGAACTGCGGAGAAGGCCGAGTAAATGGACTGTTATGACAAGCTGATGGTGGAGCTGAGGAACAAAACCCTCGTGCATTCGCAGCACTTCAATGAGGTATGCCAACAGCCATGTTTGAATGAAAGTTTTGTTGAGCCGGCTTGAGACCCCAGGTTGAACCAAGGCAAACATCCAACTTCCGGCCCCAGCATGGATCCTGGGCTGAAGGGGGGGCACTGACTCTGCAAACACCTGAACCTCCTCCGGGATCCACATCTACATAGGCATGCAATATCGCCTGGAGGGTGCCACACAACATCCATCAGCATTGTGGTCAGAGATAGTGCGTCAGGCCATCAATCGAAGAATAAATGGAGGAGCTCACTCTCAGTGCCCCTCCACTGAAGAAGGGCTGAGAAAGTTGCAGAGCAGTGGTAATCAGAAGTGGATACTTCCCCCAACACTGTTGGATCGCCATAGATGGGAACGGCACGTGAACCTGCAAGAGCTCCAGCCAAGTCAGGGTCCCTCAAAGTTATTTCAACTACAAGGGCTTCTTCGCATCAATCCTCTGTTGCCATGGTCGATGCTGACTACAATTGCATGTACATCGATGCTTCAGGCAAACGGGTCACGCTTCAAGATGCAAAGGTATACCAATGCCAGTGACCTCAAGGAGGGGCTGGAACGCAACCTCATCATGGGTTTCCCAGAATCCACGACCCCCTGCTGCCATGACTACACAAGATCGTGCCCCTACTTCATCGTGGGGGATGACACCTTTTCTTCCTTCAGAACCTACCTCATGAAGCCATACAGTTTCACAATCCTTGCGTCACCCACTGAAAGAAGAGGATCTCTCAACCTACAGGCTGTCCCAGTGGCAAAGGCAGGGATGGTGGAGAATGCCTTTGGCATCACTGGCCAAAACAGGTTTCCAGGTACTCTATCACCGACCATGCAGATTGACGAGACCATGAAGAAGCTCGTGGAAGCTTGCTGCATCCTGCCACAATCTTATGCCGCACCCTACCAGCTACCGCAGTCTCGAACACGTCTTGCATGAAAATCAGTGCTCGTGGACCTGCCAACAAGGCGAATGGGCGACACTGGAGCCTGAGGGAATGGATGCAGGGATGAAAACCTGATAGACACTGTGGGACGTGTTGGCAAGGCCCCACCAGAGCTCTACGTGAAGGGAAGAAAGCCAGCCGCATAAACCTACCCCTGAACACTAGTGTGCAAACTGCCCCAGCTTTGGAGCAGTGGAGTGTGCCAAAGACAGGATCGTCAATGTTAATGGAGTGCTTCCTTCAGCCTATCTTTCATCACACTTGTGAGATTGTGCCAGGGTCATGTTGAGTGGCCTACAGACGAACAAGGGCATTTAAAATAAAGAGTTGTGTCAGTTAATGTGTTGATAATGTGTGATGATAATTAAATTGTTAATTGATATATAAAGGGCCAATAGGTGTGGCACCCTGGGGAGGGTGGGACCAATGACAAGTCCACTAATGCTTGCAATACTGGAGGTTTATCTATTCCCACTGCTATCAGCTTACCTCATCCCACAGCTATATACCGCCATCCCCACCAGGTATTCCTGCCATCCACAGCTATTACCCATCCAATCAGGTATCCCTACCACTCTGATTGCTATCTTACCCATCCCACAAGCATGCAAAGGCTTAAACCATTTCTAAAAGTTTCCACCAAGACTTTATTTACAAAATGAACTGAACCAAGCTGTGTTGAAGCAAAGAATAACCTTTATTAACTAAACAAATCAACTGTAACAGCAAAAAATGACCCAAGTAAAGTTGTCCAAGCAAAGATAAAAGTCCACAGGTAATCAACCCCAGCTCCTCTGGTCACTCTGAAAGGCCATGCCCATGGTCTCAGGGGTGATAGGGTCCCAGGGTGCTCGTGGAGGTGGCAGTGGCTGGAGCTGCGTGGTCTGGAGACCATTAGGGTGCCTTGGCCCCGAGAGGACAACAGGCGGGATGGTGTGTGCAGGAAGCTCTCTCAAGAGCTTGGCTCAGTACCTGTGATGTTGAGAGCCCTTCCTTCCAAATGACGGATTGTGGGTGTCTAGTCCCAAAAGACAAATGAGATGTTTCTGGAAGGCCGGGCTTGGCTGTGGGGTGGGAGGAAAGAGGAGTGTATTGGGGCTGTTCTGGTCCTGCAGTAACAGCGAGGTGAGGCGTCCGGTGGCAATGCTGTGGCATTGGGTGGCATCTTGTGGCATTGGTGGTATCGGTGACACCTGTTTTGGGTAAAAAAACGAATCCAGGTGGTATCGGGTGGCATCTGGTAGGCACTGGTTGGCGATCGGTGGTATCGGTGGCAATCCGGTGGCAGACCCTGTGTGTATTCTGTAGGGCGAGGTGAAACCTGTCCCTGGACTGGAAGAAGGCTGCCTGTGCCCTGCCTGGAATCCCTCCCTGGTAAGCTGTAGCCTTGGTGTAGGTGAGGGCCTGTGGAAAAGCTTGGACCAGGGCTGTGCATCACCTGGGGGTGGAGGAGGTATTCAGTTGGGCTGGAGGGTGGTGCAAGAAGACCTTGTGATCCTCTCTTGATCACCTGGTACTCGAGGGATTTTGGGCAAATTTCCCATGAGGGTGCTGAATGACCGTAGGCGAGGAAGGGCTTTCTGTAGAGGATTGGTATGTCAGACCTGGTCACCAAGCTGAGAAGAGGAGATATAAGCTGCTCTTGATTGTGTCCCTGATCCAGCCAATGGTAGGGACAGTGTGGCCTCCTGCCCCTGCTGGTCTGGCTCTCTGCCTGCTTTCCTGTGGAGGTGGAGCTGGGTGTGGGTTGTGTGCTGAATCTCTGGTGCAGCGGCTTCTTCTTATTCTCCAACTGTGGTCAGGGGGTCCTCCATGTGCTGCCGCCATAGGGCGAGTGCAGCTGTTGGGGCGGCCTTTAGAGTTCGCTGTACGAGTAGCGTCGCGCTGATGGGGGGTCTTCCGTCATGGGTGCTCCACAGATACCTTCCCTGGAACACAGCAGCTGACTCTTGGCCAGAAGAGGAGTGGCTTTCTATGGGCCTTGCCTGAGAGTGAGGGTAGACAGAGGGCTTGCTCCTGTGGCAGATCTCACCCTTCCCTAAGAAGCTGCACCTTGGCTATCATGTAGGTCCTCCCGGTCGATGAAGCCTTGTTCACGGCCTGGCCAGACTTTCTTCAGGTGCAGCTTCCCGTACCAGGTGTGCATGTGCTTCAACCACCGAGGAGGACATCCGAATGTAAGCCCAGGCTCTCAGCCTTTCTCTCTCCAAAGCCGCCTGCTTCCGCTTGCTGTCTCGATAGAGACTGGTTGGTCCCTTCCGCCAGAGGTACTTGTTCTCCCTCAGCCATTCGAGCACCTCATCCTCAATGGTTCCTCTGCAATGGAGTACTGTCTCCTCTTGACCCCTTATCTCGTTGATTGCCTCTTCCTCACTCTGGCAGGCCCTTCTGGCCCTCATCAGTAGGGACTTTGAGGTTCTAAGGGGCCTGGTCCACCACACCAAGTAGCCAGCGCAAGCAGCAAGTATGCAGGACCCGCAGCACCAGCAGACCAGCAGCACCAGCAGCAACAGAAAAGTAGCAGAGCAGCAGGAGCACCAGCAGGACCAGCAGCAGCCGCCAGCAGAGTAAGCACCAGCAGAAGCACCGTACCAGGAAGCAGCACCAAGCAGAAGCCACCAGCACCAGCACAGTCAGCCGCAGCAAGCAGAAAAGCCCCAGCAGAAAAGCAGAAGTGCAGTGTCAGGGGGTGGGATGGTGGTCCTGTCCTTCTTGCCAGGGCTGGCAGAGTAAGGCACAGGCTTCCTCTTCTTCCCCCATGTTGTTGGCTGAAGATGTGTCTGGCAAGCAAGTTCTTTCCTCTGAATGGTGATCTGCCTTGCCCGAGCTGCATCCTTTTATATCTGCGGGGTCTGACGCCAACGCATTCCCTCCCCGCATGTGCAGCTGAACGCTTTGCATCTCTAGGCATCCACTAAGCATCCGCTAGGCATCCGCTAGGTTTCGTGAATGCATGCTGCGTTATCCACTCTGCATCCATTCTTTTGCTGCTGTCCGCTTCGTTTGTTCTCCCCTGGAAGCCCTGCGGATGTGCCATCTGCTTCCATCCGCTTCCATCTGCCTAGCTTCTGTTGAGCCTCCGCTTACATCCCTGGCTACATCCTCTCCCTGTCCGTTCCTTTTCGTTGTTGTCTCGCTCTGTTTAATGCAAAAAATTTTGCCCCTTTTGAGAGAGCGGATAACACGGATGGAAAATTTTGCATCGTGCCGCATGTGTCCTTTTTACATACGTTTTGCATCCATCGGCTGATGTACTCCTTGTCTTAACTTCTTTAGGTAAACTACTTTATGCTGTATTAAAAAAGCAAAATGAAACAAGTACAAGTGCCTAAGCAAGATAAATTTAACAAGTAAACAGCTCAGTCTCTGACACATATCTCTCAACACACGTCGTGATCATGTCCATGGTCCTCAGTGTTAATGTGGCAGGACTGTGGAGGGTGGCTGTGGCTTGAGTGCTGGTCTGAGGCGCATTGGGGTGCTTGGCCCCAAGGTACAACAGGGGGATGGTGTGTTCAGGAAGTTGTCGAGAAGCTGACTCAGTCCCGTGAGGTTGAGAGGCCCTTCACTCAGGACTGAGTCAGGCCCAATACTGATGAGATTGTACCGCGTTGAGGGGCTTGGCTGTGGGTGCGAGGAAGGAGGAGTGTGTGGGTGCTTTGGTCCTGCCAGCTGGGGGAGAGTGGCATGCCAATGCCTGGGCCTTGGACTGGGAAGTGTCTGCTCTCTAACTGTGGGTAGTCCTGAGGTGTCCGTAGCTTGGTAGGTGGGGGACTGCTGAAAGCCTGAAGGGCTTGTACATCGCCTGGAGGTGAGGAGCAGACCTGGACTAGGGTAGGCAGCCTTTAGATGGGCCTTGAGGTTAGTGCAGAAGTGCTGTGATCTTCTGCTTCATCACCTGGTACTGGGGCCCTTGGGCAGTCCCTCAGGGTCTGGCTCACGTCAGTTGATGAAGGTGGTTCTGGCTTCGAAATGATGCTCTTGTCCAGTGGACCCAGCTGAGAGAGAAGTTTTTCTGTTCTGGTCTTGATTGTGTCGCCTGATCTCCAACAGACATTGTTGGTTCTGGCCCTCATCAGTTGCCGCTCTGCCTGCCTCATCCTCTGGAAGCTGGGGGTGGGTGGGGGTGGGCTGTTCCTCTGAGTGAGCCTGCTGTTTTCTTCCTCCATTTGTGAACAGCAGGGCATCCAAATCCCCCAACGGGATCTCCAAGTCTGCCCGCAGCAATGGGGAGTGCAGCTGTCGGCGGGGGGTGTCTGACCGGGGGCGCCTCTGAAGACACCTGCTGGACAGGGTACCTGCTTCCTGGCTGGAAGAGGACTGGCTGCTCTGTGGGCTGTCGAGCAGAGGCGCTCAGAGGGGCTTGCTCCTCCGGTGGTAGACTCACCCTCCAGGAAACTGACTGGCCATTGATGTTTACTCTTTCTCCCCAAAGAGTTTCCATTGAAGCTTCGACACAGTGGGGCGGCCTTCCCCGGATTTCTTGAGGTATATGCTGCCATACCAGGTTTGTGCATGTGCCTTCCACCATCCGAAGGTGTTCTTCCTGCAGAGTACCCAGGCTCCCTTGCCTTGTCCTCTTCAAGCTGCCGTGCTCGTTGGTTCAGTGGTCGACAAAAGAGTCCTGCTGGCCCTTTTCTCCACAGGTACCGTTCTCTCTCGGCCATTCCAGCACCTCGTTCCTCATGCTCCCTCGAAATATGTACTGTTTCCTTCTCTCCCTTCAGAATCTTCCCTTGCCTCTTCCTCCCTCTGGTAGGGGCTTCAGCAGGGCCTTCAGGGACTTCAGCAGCGGGACCTTCAGGGGCTTGAGCAGCACGGCCTTCAGCAGCAGGGATTTGAGGGCCTTGGGGCTGGTCCACTGCAGCAGCAGCAGCAGCAGGTTCAGAGTCAGTTGCAGGGGGTGGGATGCTTTTTCTGTCCTTCTTGCCAGGTCTGGAACGAGTAGGCACCGGCTTCCTCTTCTTGCCTGACTGATGAACCATGGTGTTCCTGCTAGATGTATGAGGCAGCACGTCTTTCCCCTGTATTCTGACTGCATGCATTCTGTATCCTTTTATATCTGTGGAGCTGATGCAATTCATGCTCCCCGCATGCGCAGTGAACGCTTTGCATCCGATATACATCCGCGCAGCATCCGCTTTGTTTCCTATAGGTGTCCGTGATGCATCCGCTTCATCCACTTTGCATCCGCCCCTTCTGCTATGTGTCCACTTCGCAATTCTCCCCTGGAACCCCTTCGGAGGTGTCATCCACTTCCATCCGCTGTCATCTGCTAGGTTTCCTATGAACATCCGCTTAAAATCCCCGCTACATACTACCCACGTCCGTTCTTCTCTGTTCTATTCCATTCTGTTTGTGCAAATTTTTGCCACTTTTTGGAGCAGATGACAATGGATGGATCCACCCCCGAAATTTTGCTCGTCCGTTGTGTCCTTTTTGCATACATTTTGTGTCCGTCGGCCAGTAGGACCTAGCCTTTAGTTCTTAATTGATGCATATTGCTAAATTTCAGCAGGGTTTTTTTAATGAAGTATCAAGCATAAGACAATTATTCAGTTAAACAGGTAATTATTTTGTGAATAATTCTGCTGGAACACTCAACTTAAAACTAAGTCCTAAAAATCAAGGAGACCTATAAGGAATGACCCCCTGCAGAAAGAGCCTGAGACAATGAATATATGAGACAGAACATCAAACTGACTCAGTTTAATTCCACCTAAAGTTTTCCTGGTAATCAGGCTTTCAATCATAACTTTGCCAAATGTCTTAATCTGATTACTCTTCCAAAATTCCAAAAGAGCTTTGATGCTTGAATACCTTGCAAACTTGAGTCCTGGAAAAAGGATTTGGAAAACTGCTTACAGTGAACACTTCAGTCATTGTAGCAGCCATTAAAATGACAGGCTCAGGATCTATGACATTAAGATTCTTACTAATTCAACACTCTGGTGGTACTGACAGTTTTTAATCTCCACTATCTTTTAGGTGACAAAAGTGATGCACTCTCCTAATAATGTCATTATATAATGCCAGTAAGGTTCAAAGGGGCTTCACTGAGAACAGTTTGATTTGATGTCATAAATCAAAATTTAACAATCATTCTTATCCTCATCTATTTCTTTTTACAATTTATGTTGGTCTGGTCACTGAAGGTTTATACCCTATTTAAAAATGATTTATACCAAGAAAATTATACCTTTGCTGGTTGAGCTGATTTTACTTTTTCATCTTATTTCTATATTATTTTATGTTATGTGAGGCTGGTCAATAACCAAAATAATCTAATATAATTTAATTTAATAATTTAATTAATTCCATTTCATTTCATTGAGCTTCCAAAATAGTTGTTCACAATGTAATAAATATAAGCAATAAACAATGAAGGTGGCCACAAAAAAGGAGTTAAAATCTGGAATAGAATGACCATGCTGGGTGCAGTTCTACTCAATACAGAATTGTTTCCTTCTTTTTATCCTTATTAAAATATTTTATAAACAGCAGACCATAAACTTGGGAAGTATAGAGGGGAAGATACTTGTGATATTGATTTGAAATAGATATTATTTTTTTCATAATGAAACAGTACTTTTGTAAGATAGCACATTTGGAAAGCTATCCTGCTTCACTCTGGTAGGCCTTGTTCATGCATTAAATCTCTATATCTATAGCTGAGTCCGTTTGGTTTACTGATTAATGTACTGGACTAGAAACTTGGAGACTCTTCGGTTCTAGTCCTACCTTAGGCACAAATCCAGCTGGGAGACTTCAAGCCTGTCCTTTCTTTCAGCCCTAGAAAGGAGGCAATGACAAACCACTTCTGAAAAACCTTTCCCAGAAAACCCCAGAGACTTGTCCAGGTAGTCATCAAGAATCAACACTGAATCAAAGGCACAAATTATGTATTTATTTATGTATCTATATGTAGCAACCCCGTAAAGCTATTCTGTATAGCAGTGGTGGATTCAAATTTTTTTACTACCAGTTCTGTGGGCATGGCTTATTTGGTGGGCATGACTTGGTGGTCATGTGACTGGGTGTGTGTGCTTGGTGGTCATGTGATTGGGTGGGCATCCTTGATGGTCATGTAACTGGGTAGACATGGCTTGGTGGACATGTGACTGGGTGGGCATGGCTTGGTAGTCATGTTACTGAGTGGGTGTGGCCAACTTAATGTCATTCACATCAAGGGCTGCCTGGCCTGGCCCTTCCCTTCTTAGCCATTCCTTGTCACACCCAGCCTCAACTTATCTATAGTTCTGTAAAAATGTTGTTCACCTTTTTTTGACTTGTCTATTATCTACATACTACGATGTTGTACTTTCAGGACCACTGAAAGGAAATGGCTCACATGCTTTACCCAAGAGTGTGATAGGCAACAGACTTTTAAGGGGCTGCCAGAAGGAAAGGGGGGGCAATGTATTTTTCAAGAAGCAGAATGCAAACAAGAAGCAATGGATGGAAACTGAACCAAAGAGAGAAGCAACCTAATAACTAAGGAGAAACTTCCTGAACAATTAGAACAATAATTCTATGATGAACTGCTTTTCTCCAGAAGTTCTGGGTGGTCAATCACTGGAAATTTTTAAAAAGACTGGACAGCCATTTCTCTGAAATGTATAGAGTTCCCTCCCCACACAAAAGTCCCTTCTAGGTGTTATAATGTTATTCTGACACCTTTCCCAGGACCTCTACTCAGAGTGGCATCCTCAGTTTTCCTGCGGGAGCAGGGCTTTGCGACTAGAAGGCGTTTCATTCACTCTATTAAACCTCATGTATTTATGCTTTGGACTATAAGACATTGAATGCATGTAAAACCCTGGAAAAATATGTGGTAACTCTGGGCAAAAGAAAGGCAGTAGAATCACTTCTAGGTGTAGGGACAGTGTAAAATATTACCGCATGATAATTAATGGAACAATTAAAAATAATAGCACAGGAGTTTTTCTCTGAATCTCTTTCTCTCCCTTCCTTCCTATTTTTTTTCTTTCTTTCTTTCTCTTTCTTTTTGTTCTTGCTGTCTTTTTCTCTCCCTTCTTTTCTTTTCACTGCTCTCTCTCTCTCTTCTCACCCCCCCACATATTCTCTCCCTATCTTCTTTATTTCTTTCTTCTCTTTCTTTCTTCTTTCTTTCTTTCTTTCTTTCTGTTCTTTTTTCTTTCTTTCTTCTTTCTTTCCTTTCTTTCTTCTCTCTCTCTCTCTCTCTCTCTCTCTCTCTTTCTTTCTTTCTTCCTCCCTCCCTCGCCCTCCCTCTCTCTCTCTCTCTCTCTCACACACACACACACACAGACACACACACACCTGTCAGCCTTCATTCCCTCTCACTCAAGGCACTTTACTCACAAGGGAAGCAAATCCAGTATTGGAGAAGTTTTGCAGATTAATGGACATGCATTTGCAGCTCCTACAAACTTCTCCATGGCTGGATTTCCACCCCCCACCCACTCCCAGCCTTCATTCCCTCTCACTCCATGCACTTTACTCACAAGGGGAAGCAATACTTCTAGCTTCCATGAAGAATCCAGCCTTGGAGCAGTTTTGCAGGTTAACAGACCGCTGCTCTACCCACAGTTATGTGTTTTCAAGTGGCTGTCCTCCTTTAAATTGGGGTGAGCGAGCATCGGGTGAGCAGGGCAAGTGAGTGAGTTGAAACTGGGCGACCAGATTGGAGGCTTGGCCAGCCAGATGTTGCTACCGGTTTGGCGACCCACGCCAAATTCTTGCTACTGGTTTGCCCATTAGGTGCGAACTGGCTGAATACCAGCTCTGTTGTATAGAGTCTAAAATGGGATAAGATTATATCACAAAGGTGAAAATGACAGTTTTTTTCCCTCTATGGTTTGGAAGTTTTTTGTGACTGCACTGTGGGATCAAAAAACAGGATCCAGAACAAATAAGGTGTAATGGATCACAGATTGCCTTTTGAACGTGCTTCATGTGAGATTTTAATTGATTTTAGTAGTGAAACTAAAACACTTAGAATTGTTTTGCAGCTTACTTGGTATGCTATCTAATTTTCTCCAATGTGCAATTTATTTGCATTTTTTAAGCCCAAAAGAGCATGGTGAAAGTTATACGGGTTATCATGCAAAAGATGATGATGTTGAATTTAATTTGGCATGTTGCTTTAGGAAGTCTTAATGAGACTGGTTTACTTCCAGTGCACCAATTCCTCTCTTATTCCCGTGCATGGTTGAGGCAAGGGATATTTTCCTCTTGCCTGCTGCTAGTCAGTCCATGGCTCTTCTCAGGTTCACTAAAGACATAATTGGGAAATGAATAGAAAATTTAATCAACACCACTTGGATATTGATTTTGCTCTAAAAAGCAACCCAGTAGAGATGGAAGAAAATTTAGGGATCTACCACTGGCCTTTCTAAAATTTGGCTTGGTGTGTTGATATTAACAGATAATCAGAGTTGGAAGGGACTTTATAAGTCATCTAGTCTAACCCCCCCATCCAAATATCCTACACCATTTCAGACAAATGGCAGTACAATCTCTTCTTGAAGGTCTCAAGTGATGGTGCTCCCACAACTTCTGAGGGCAAGCTGTTCCATTGGTTGATTGTACTCACTGTCACAAAGTTTCTCCTTATTTCCAGGTTAAATCTCTCCTTGTTCAGGTTCCATCCATTATTCCTTGTTTGGCCTATAGGCACCTTAGAAAATAGCTTGATCATATACAATTGATCTTATACCATACAAGTGGAGAATCTCATGAAAATCAAGAGCTACAATTAACCCGGAGTTGGCTGAGTGCTGAAAGACACTTAGGGAAGACAATGAGTGGGTGGCTTTTATTCTTTTGCTCATAGGACTTTGTGAAATTTACAAGAGAGACTGATAAAAACATAAGCCTTGGATTCTCCTTGACTATGTAGTATTTACAAAAGGTATCTCAAAAGTCATGAAAGATTGAGTGGCATTTCACAGGCTATTGCTTTTTTTTTTTTTTTAGCATGCTGTACAACATTCATACCTTCCTTCCTTCCTTCCTTCCTTCCTTCCTTCCTTCCTTCCTTCCTTCCTTCTTTCCCTCTTTCCTTCCTTCCTTCTCTTGTTAGAAAAATGATACAATCTGTCCCAAGACTAATGGTTATGTGGGGAGCAATTCACCTAATTTCAGGTAATCTTTCTAAACTCAAAAGTACTAATTATACATAACAGTAAAAAAAAAATTCTTTACATTTTTAAGAAAAAAAAGTCAGACATAGAATTCTTTTAAACTCCTACGTTAAAAAGCACTTCTTAAGAGAGATCTCTCTTTATGTAGCTCCTTGATTATGTATGGAAGAAAATTACTTTGATTATAACTTTGATGGAAAGAAAGCCTAATTAATTTAATACATGGTAAAGTAGGGATAAGCTGCATCATGGAATGACTTGAAATGCACTGAAGGGCCTTTACTGCTTGGACAACTTGCGGAGATTTTATTAAAATGCCCAAGCAATCATGCAGTGCTATGAATATCCATTGGTCTGTGGCATAGCACATAGGATTTTACATGTAGAATGTTCTGGGTTCAAGCTTTGGATCTCCAAATATGACTCAGACAGTCATAACATTCAATATTCACAATATTAAAATAAAAGAATTTGTGATTTGAAGTGGAAGGTTAATTATTCATGTTTCTGATCCTGAAAGAAAATACACTTTAACTGTTAAAATATTGAAATGGAATACAATTCCCTTCTTAAAACAGCAGTATACAACTTGTTAGTCCAAAGGCCACAAGTCTATTATCCAAAGCTCTGTTTTTTCCAGGACTCTCCAAGATTATGATGCTGAAATTCAGTGGCAAATGCTGAAGACCATTGGAACAGTTTCTTGCTGATATCTGATACCTATAAAACCATAACTCTCCTCAATGGCAGGAAGAGGTCAAGCTGTGGAGAGCAAACGTCAATAAATTCCAGCCTGTTCCTTTTTGTTTTTTCTTTCTCTTGTCAAACCCAGAAACGGGAGGGAGATAGGGAAAAAAGAGGAAGAAGCAGGAGAGGTGGAGGGAATGGTTTCTGGGAGAAAATCTGACACTGAATGAGCAACATTAATGTTTTTTATATATACCTATTGTCAATAACTTCTGTAAATAACATGACTGTCTATACTAAAGGACATTAAAGCTTCCACTGTCTTGTTTTTCAGTGTCAATTGCTACCCTTGCAAAACCACATACCTGCAGTTCAAAATGATCCTTGTCACACTGTGACAAAGTAAGACAACTTTGAGTCTTCCACAGCTGTACTGGTGTTAAAGAAGCATTTTCTCCCTTATTCTGACACCATTCAAGGATAGCTTTATGGTGTGTACAATGTGTGCTCCCAAAGCTAGGTTTATTCTGCCTCTCAGTCCATTATAGTTACTCTGTTGCTCATTAGCCTGGTGGGAAGCCAGGTGACTAGCAGTGTCTGCTAACAGAAGCAATAGAGCAGGAAAAAAGATCAGCAACCAGGATAGCAAATGTTATGCTGATACAGTTTTCTGCCAGCTCAGGGATGGATAAATAGAAATTGGGGGTAGGAAAGCACATAAGCAAAGTATCCAAACAACTATGAACCTCATGGTTCAATACTCTATAGAGATGTGTGTCCCGTGTCTCTACAATATCATAGCTGTGGCAAAGAAGGGCTTTACATAGATCCACCTGGTGTGATGGTTTGTCCACTTTCCTTACTTGGTAGGTCTTTCATACATTCACTCATGCCCTAATCACATCATGAAGAGCCTATTGCAATACACAACATGGAGCTGCCTTTGCAGACCACAGGAAATCCATAGCTGATTCAAAATGCACAGAGTAGATGTTGATAGATGTGCACTGTATGTCTGAAAGCTGCATTGGTTGCCAATTCAGCATGCTAGTTGTTACTTATAAAGGCCTTCATGGTGTAGGATTTGGTCTTAGATGGATTGCCTATTTCCAATAGTTTCTATCTGCTAAGTAAGTTTGGATCCAGTGGGCATACTCCAGGTCCTTTCAATTGAACAATGTTATATAACAGGACATAGGAAGTTTGCTTTCCCTGTCATACCTTTCTTGTAGAACAGCATCTCCCACCCCCAAAAAAGATATGTGGTTTCTTCCCATATGATCTTTCAAACATCTATGAACACCTGTTGGTTCTTCCATGAGTGGAGATAAGGTGGTTGCTGAGCCTCATTGTGTTTTCTTTGGTTCATTATGTTTGCTTTTTAAAGATGGGCATAATATATTTCATTTTATAGTTTTTTAATTTTTAGAGAAAATTGTTTTAAACTTTGTGACAAGCCACAGTTCAAAGTACACTAATTTCTGACATTATGCTTCATTATTTTTAAATGGTCAAATATTAATCTCTACAAAGTCCTGAAACAATTTAATCTTTGTTTAATTGTGTTTGATTTGATTTTGATGTTAGAACGTATTTGGAAAATTCAGCAACTTTTTTGATGTACCCTTCCTTTAAAAGCAAGATGATATGGGATTGCAGGATCAAAACTGGAATAATGGCTTCATAATTAATATCATGGAAAGGAAAAAGAAAAAAAGTGAAATATTTTAAGTGCATAACTGATTAATGACTGAATAGAGATTTAGAGAGAATGCTATTTGAAATAGCATAATGATTTTGAACAAATAAATGTAAATGTCAGTGAAGGCACTGTGCCTGTGTAATAATGATTAATATTGATCACTACCTTTGCTGATTTCCAGTGATGAAGGTCAAATAAGTCATAATAGAAGAAGTACATTATTTAAAATGCTCATACATCACAAATTTGGAAGGAATCTTCTACCTATTTGAGAACGCTTGGTGGTGCTGTTACACTGTGGTTAGAAAAATACCTGCTAAAGTTCTGCAGAAGATATTCCTTTAACAAAACTGATGAAGTACAAAGCAAGGGTTTAACCAGAAAACACTAGACCTGAACAATGTGTGTTTTACTGATTGCAAGTCTTTGATCAAAAAATATAATAGTAGATAGGGAAAACAATAAATTTCCTTCAAAAAAAATCATCAAACAAACAAAATGTCAAGCAGGATATATCAACAGCAATGTATTACTGTAATACAGGGGTCTTCAAACTTGACAGCTATAAGACTTGTGGACTTCAACTCCCAGAATTCCTCCTCCAGTCATGTTAGCTCTGGGACTTGAAGTCCACAAGTCTTAAACTTGCCAAGTTTGAAAACCCTTGTTCAGGGGTGGAATTCCACTAGTTTTCACCCATTCACTGGAACTGGTTGTTAAGCAGTTTGGAGAACCAGTTGTTAGAAGAAATTACTGGCCTAATCCTGTAAGGAAGGCAGGAAGGAAACATTCTGGTGTTGCTTACAGAAACTGCCTCTCTGTTAATCCTTATTACATTCTTGGCAGGATTGACTTCCTGTCTCAGGAACTTCTCTGAAGTTATTTTTCCTTCCTTTGCTGGTACTTTGCTTGTGTAGAGTGACTGTTCAGTTACAATGGCACTGAAAAAAATGACTGATGACCATTTTTCACACTTACGACTGTTGCAGCATCCTCACAGTGATATTGAGTTTGCCACGCCCAGCCAGTCACATGACCACCAAGCCATGTCCACCTAGTCACACGACCACCAAGCCACACGCACTAAGCAAGCCACACCCACAGAACTGGTTGTTAAAAAATTTGAATCCCACCATTGCCCTTGTTGTAGTACATTGAGTTTGCCCCAACTCTGGATTGAAGGTTGTGGAGGAGAAAAAAAAAAAAGCAAGCCGGAATCTGGCTAATTAGGCTTCCTCTACCAAAATAACACCACCTGGTTGAGGAACCATATTGTGTAATGAAACCAATCATCTAGCTGAGAAAGTAACATGAATATTATACTCACCTGACAAGGTGGGTCAGAGAATTTTCTTTTGGTGGTAAGAGATAGAAAAGGGTATGATTCAGGCTCTTCGCCTATTAAGAACTGTGCCTTCCTTTTTCAGAAGTGTTTCTCTTTAGAGAGAAATTTCCCCTTAGTGTAAGGTTGCAAACTCATTTGGAAAAGTTCCTTGATGAGCTGTTTAGCACCATTCAGTGAAGGAACCACTAAACAGAACAGGATCCCACATGGGCTGACTGAGTGGCTTGAACAGAAAGTTCAGGCTGCTTTTTATGAATGTTTCCTCAGAATATAACTTGCTGAGCAAAGCAGTTGAAGGATTAAGTTTGAGGTGGAAAAATGAAGGCAAGAGGAAGGGAACTTCTCAGCCTGTTTCAAGCCTCAAAGTGGTTTAAGGGGAAGTCAATTTGATATGGATGCCAATGGGCTATGAACAAGGAATTTCAGTTGGAGTTCATGACCTCATTGCTTTTGTCAGAATTAGGATTTCCTTCATCTTCAGTTTTCTGAAATTTCACCTGACTCAGTTACTTGATGTTAACCAGTGATATTATTCCAAAGGTACTCCCACACCACATTATTTTTCATCATTAATATGGGGAGTTTTAAAAATGTTTCTTCAAGATAGTCCAGGCCAGGGGAAGGGAAACTTGGCTCTTCTCTCACTTATGGACTTCAACTCCCAGAATTCCTGAGTGAGCCATAAAAAGTTCCCCATCCCTGGCCTACTGTTTTTTCAGTTGTGGGGGAAATCAATTTTTGACTTGAATGGGATTGTATAATATACAAATGGGACTGTTTAATATACAAATGTAGGACATATGTCCTACATTTGTCTATTAAACAGTCTCATTCAAGAAAATGACTCAATTCCTGGAAATATCCAATTATGCATTTCCATTTTTCTGCCCCCCATGCAAACCCAAACTGGACAAACATATAGCCCTGTTTGAAAGAGTTGACTCTATAGAAATGTGAATATCATCCCTTGATACCATAATAGCATCCCTGGACACTTTAAATGAAAGATTAACTAACCTTGAGAAAAAAAGAAGACACAACACAAAAACCTGAACATCCAATAGCTACAAACCAACAACTGCAACTTAATCCACAAAACACCATAAATCCAACAAATAATGATATTCCAATCCTCGTCAGAGAAGCTGTCGAGTGTGAATTAAAGTGTCCTAACACCATCTTATTTGATCTAGAGGACCTCAAAAACAATGATGATATCACAATTGTCTAGAACACCATCAGTGATTACCAAGCATCAACCATCTCCCCTGATGAAATACTTGACATTTCTTGTATTGGCCGAGAGCTCAAAAATAGACTGTGGCCCCACGCTTCTGCAGAGTCATTTGCAAAAATGAATAAAGCAAATGTAAATTCATTTATACTATAAATTCACTTGCCAAACACAACACCAACCATAAAAACCTCCGATCTTGTCCTGACCTAACCTTACAGCAATGTGCCCACTCCCGTATACTATGCACAGAACTCAAAAATCGTCAAGACAATGGAGAGAAGGACCTAAACATTGATTACTGTGCAGACTGTATCAAATGTAAGTCACACAACCCACAACTCAGCATCCAATCCTTCTTCAACCAATCCACCATCACCCAAGACTAGGCACGCATGCCCCCAACTACCTCAATTCAAACTACAACTGGCCTTAAATGCAAGCTACTCAATGCAAGAAGCCTTGTAAATAAAATACCTGAATTTCTGCCTCTTATTAAATATGGCTTTAAATTAGACATCATATTTGTCTGTG
>BHFT01031015.1:0-50984 GCA_004320025.1 Laticauda laticaudata
ATTCATAGACAGCTGTGGAGACCCTTACTTATTATATAAGACAGATATCACCCATCAGATACTCAAGAGCTTTCGCGACTATGTGCTTCTTTTTGAGATATCATTAATTAGCACCTGAAGTGAGGCTGGAGAACACTATATGCGGATATAAATAAGTTATAGGCATATCTCTGGCTTAATAGTAACTATTGGCAGCAGTTCACAATATATTCTAGGATATAAGATGCTGATCTTGTCTAGGGATCATTAGATAGATCTAAGAATGAAGGACGCACCTAGATGATGACATAATTACGCATGACAAATGGAGAACTGATAATTTGGGATATTTGTCTATCAATATAGGTCATCATCTCTGAAGAGTATAGTGCTCTTCCTTGCTTTCTCTCTCGTACCATACCTCTGGCGAGTGGATCACCTTATCGTGTCCTCAATGTTTTCAAGGTGTGCTCTTTTCACCCTGAAAATGCAAAGTCAATGATCATCGCATCTCTAGGTTCCACTTCCCTGCAAAACAGGACTAGGTCTCTTAAGATGCTTCTCGCGACATAGGCTTTCCTTCACGGATATGGCTTTACCTACAGAGTACATGTATTGGGAACTGAACTGAGCAACTAGTATTATGCTAATATCAGGCTGTATCAAGTGAACTTACGCGCAAAGCCAACTATTGCTATGATTGGGACTAGGAACGTCGATGTGAGCTGACTGATCATGTGAGAAACCTGCCCTCAATGTCACAAGAGCGACATGAATTACTATGGCGATCGTTCTTTGCGATATCTGATGTCTTGGAAATTTGCTGCAGACAATCAGAATTTCTTTAGCCATTAGAAACTAGTAATCTTCAGTTAAGACCTTTTTCGTAAAAAAAATTGGTCCCTTCAACTCTTTGTTGAACATCTTGGTGAGATGCTCAAGATCAGTCTCTACAGTTTTCAATTGCAAATAAATACTCGCTATACATCCAACTGAACTTACTCGATCCGCAATCATATTCAGACATAGACTGGAGGTGACTGTGGAGGTCTTACGTCATCCAAACCCCTTGTTTCAAGCAGTTTGAGACTGCTATAGACGCATTATACTCATAGTAGCACTATTCAGGGTCTCTTCTTAATAGTCGCCTAGTGATGAGGCTACGCAACCCACATCACAGCTGAAAGAGCTTTCACTGGATTAATGTATGATCCTCAACCTGCTAGAGAATTAGTTTCTCCTTCTCTCCTTGTTAGCTAGAGATCTTTCATTCCGCACATGTTTCATAGTCCTGCCTTACACTGGGTGCATTCTGAGGAAATAATATCATTCACCTCGCACTGCTCGTTCAGTCGTTGAACGCCACTCTGAAATTGAGGTGATCTGTGGAATACTGAGCTAACTATGTCCCGCCCTCCTGGGTCATCCATTCCGCTTAGCTTTTCTCAAGAACTAGACTCTAAGCGACCTAAATCGATAAGCAACAGTTCCTCTATGTTTTTCGCTCCAGAATCTTTAATTTAAGCTAGGAACACAGTGTATAAAAAGGCCAAGCTGCGTGGCAAGCAACTGTTGGGAGCCAAACAAGACTTTATCTTGTATCATTGTGCTTATCTGTGTTCTGGGTGTCCTTCCCAACTCAACATGTGTGAGTTTTGCATGCTTTCAGTTTGAAATTCCTGCTCATCGCCTTAGTACAGTACTCATTACTGCATCATCGATATTGGGCTTATTGAGTAGGATTCTCTAAACTTTGCACGACGATTTGCTGTGTCATCCTTGATTTCGTCTAAGCTCATCGAGTTTTGCTCATATAACACGCGCCTGATTACCTTAGAGGGGTATCGTTTTTCTTCTCATGCCTATTGAGAGAATGAATGGACAATAAGCTCGCACACAAAGATTGGCAAGAATAGGATAAGAGCTGGGTTTTCACCATTTTTAATTGATTGAGTCGAGCACTTAGCTCGTATGGCGGAGTTCCTGCTGTTATGCAATATCAGCAGGATTTGCCATATTCACAGGCATGTATGAGCTACATTTTGGTCAAATTTGGGCTTACTAACGGAGCCGCTTTTATAATAGTAAACTGGTAATAATTTATACTCACTTTTCTTAGTCAGTTAGTATTAGATACTGCTGATCATTATATGTACCTTACTTCGTGAAAACTCCTGCTCATAATCTATTAATAGCAGACTCTAGACGCCGTAGTCACCAGACTACCCCAACTGGACCTGCAAAGAGAAGTAACAGATGGACAAAAAAGCTTGCCATTCCGTCCTCTTCCGCATCCTCCTCGCTCTTTTTATAATTCTCAAGAAGTTGCGTTTGTTCGGCCGTCACTCCGTGTTGTGCACTTCTACTCTATCTCGCGTATATACATCTGTCTCAGGTCATAATATTTAGTCTTGATCTGTTTCAATCTGCTAAGCACCAAAAGTCTTTGCGTGCCTGCGCCATCTAGAGAGATAACTTTTATAGTCTGTCGGTGAATAAGAGCTGTAATCCATGTCCGTCCCAAGATTTACGCTTACGCATAACCGCTACGCACACATGAAATGAATTTTGAGAGAGATTCCTTGTGGAGAGAAGGAAAAAAAGAACCCGCAACTAACAACGTGAATAACCTCATACTGTTCATTCCCTTTGATCAACTGGTGATTGGGGCAGCGCGCTGCCATTCGTCGATGGGTTAAAACAGTACACTATCTCGTCCTATGTATCCGCAACTATTTGCGCGTAGTTGTGGTTGGTGTGACGGTGCGCTTGTTCGCATTGTTCGCATGGGACAGATTCTGTTAAAGACAACCCCAAGCGACTAGACGATTGCGTCACCGACATACTGCGTGTTAACGCAGTGGAGGAGTCGATGCAACGTGCATGTGGAAGACGGATGCAGAACGGATACTAGCGGACTCAGCAAGACGGAAACAAAGCTCGTTTAAGGGCTATATGGAGAGCAACTGTTCACGCACGGGGTACTTAATTCTCTGTCGGGTGATTATTTAAGGATGCATAGAGTATGCTCAGGGGATGCCATGAGGCGACTGCCTAGATGGATGTCGCAGACTGACAGGAAGAGGATCACGATAAGTAGATCTCGCATCTACTCGAATAAATGTACGCGGTGCAGTTCAGAGGCTGCTCTTTCTGTCATCATCACCTTTTCACCCCAGTACGACCTCATGCTGTGACCACTCACTCGAGAGCAAAGATCTTGCATACTGACTCTATCACTCTACAAACAGTGCTATCAACGTCAATGTCGCTCCGTAATTGCGATTTGGACTACATTAAATCCTTTCATGCACGTGAATCCAACATGACCTTCTGCTCAACATCTGCGACAAGTAGGAGACGGACACGTACGGCAATAGTAGAGAACGATCACTCTTGCACGTCAGAGGCAAGAGAAACAGTATGGAGTGCACACAAATATGTCCTGGTTCTCCAGATCGGCTGTTTGCGCAGAGAGAGATATACTAGGGTACGTGAAATGTGTCCTCCATCATCTGTACCGACTAGGCCCTGATGGTGGAGCTTCACGATGTTAGGCCAGATCGGCTCTCTCAGGGAATGTTAAGTGTGCAACGTCTCTGAGTGCTCTAACAAGTGAATGTGTTTCCCAGCTTTAAAGCGAAGCGAACTGCCCTGGCGCCTCACATTAGTTTTAGTATGAATACTTGTGGCAGCGGCTGTACTCAGGTTGTACAAAGACTATACACTCACTTCACTGACGCAGCCTGGAATCTGGGCTAAAGTGATTGACACGTTACTACATATTATATCTTGCAGCCTAGCTGTGACTCTAGGGACCCTATCATATAGGTAGCATGCTCAGCAGGCTAGGATAGGGTGCACGCCTCAGTCACAATTACAGCTTATTAGTTATGTCTGATGAAGTGGTCAGGCCTATTACATCGAAGTTATATCAAGGAGGAGCTCTCACAGTACTATATCTCACACTTGTAGCTGCGCTATGGAATGTAATGAGTCTGTCACTTCGGGAGGCAGTGGTATTCCCGAAGTTAGGATTTACTTCCCCAGCACGCCTGGAGTTCGGATGTGCCATATGAATGAGGAAGACACGTGCTCCGTGCATAAGTCATCGCTAGCAACTTGGGGTCCAACTTATTCTCGACATTAATCCAAGGGCTTGGTTAGATATGCCATCACCGTTTTCCAGCTTCAGGAATGCTCATCGTGCACACTCGCTGATATCAGATGGTCTATCGTGAACTGATAGGATGCTGGCTCGAAGGCAATGGGCATATCTTCATGATCTGAGGACAGGTTTATAGCTCACAACAACTTTAACAGAACCTAAATGCCCCAGCTCGAGCTCACGTCATGGAGGGTGACTGGAGACGAACAATCCCATATGGTGGAGGCCTTGCCCTCCAGAGGATTCCAATCCACCGCATAGCGAAGCCAATACAGACATGCAAGATGTCGCGGTCTACTATACTGTCATAGTACTGGGGGATGACGCTTTCCCTACAACCCGTCACCGCATGGAGCTAGCCCTCTACAAAAACCTACCAAATACCTATACACAATATCACGATGGAAGAGAGGATCTTTAAACTGACTAGGCTGAGTTCCAGCGGAGACGGGTGGTGTGAAGCAATGCCTTTGGTCATTACCTGGCCGAATACAGGTTCCAGTACTTATAGCCAACATGTCAGCCATTCACCCAGAGGAGAGACCGTATTAGAGGTAGGATCAGGTGGAAGCTCATTAGCTTGACATCCTGACACTCAATGTCTCGTGATGTCGCGCTACGTGTGGTGTGTCCTAAGTGTGTGTGTGTCCGTGTGTCGTGTGTTGTGTGCTGGATACATGTGTCTCGTGGTTGTGGAATCGGCTCGCACAAGCAGGTCGCAAGATGTGGGACATGGAGCCTTTGGGGAATGGAGGCAATGCTGGAGACAACTGTATAAGCACTCGAAGTTCGAATGTTGCAAGGCCCCAACAGATGCCGGACTTCACGTGGAAGGGAAGAAAGCAGCTGAACCTCACCACTTGAATAACTATCATGGTATGCATTTAATTCGTCAACATCCAGCTGAAGCAGGTGGACGTGGCATGATAACACGGAATGGTAGATTGCTTAAAGGAGTGCTTACGCTTTCTATGCTGCCATACATGGAACATCGTGATGAAGTACTGGGCATGTATGTTTGGTTCGTGCCTCTTGACAATGAACATGGGCGTTTAAATAAAGATTTGCTGTTCCTAGTGTATCAGAGTCTAATGTGATAGGATCGAGCATAGATTATATTGATAAATTGATAATCGAACGGGCCATGAGGAGTCGCGCATTGGAGAGGGCAATAGGGAGGATGAGTGGCACCACAGAATCGCTGATTGCTATGGGGTTTATCTATCCACCCATAGGTATCGAACGCTATTCCCATTGCCTGAGCTGCAGCTCTTTCATAACGCACCATCGCGACAGCTAATTCTCGATTGGAGCCACATCCACGGTATTGTTCACTACCCTTAGGTTTCTATCGCCAGCAGGTATCCGCTGTCCGCTCCCATAGTCTGACCCACAGCTATGTATACACACGATACCAAAAACCAGCTATTGTTGTACTCCTCATGCCTGTCATAGGTATGTTAATTCGTTACAACTTTACCATTCACAGTGATTGAACCCATCAGTGTGCCTTAGAACCATGCCACAGACTATACATTAACTCGGCAGTGCTCGCACAGGGGTGAATAAAATCTATAAGCCCCATACCTCGCTAGCTGCTATCATTCTTATACCGAAACAATGATTTACCGCACAAAAAAGGAGTATGATCGGCCTAGACAAAATAAATGGGCTTTATTAAATTCCATCACAGCTATGCATTACATGTTCACATACACACAAGCATTGAGAGTGTGACTAAACACCATATTCTAAATAGCTATCGCTCAGCGTTTTTATAGACTTTTAGTATATATCAATATACTCACCACATGAGAACGTTGTGTTGTTGAATACTCATAAGTTTACTTTTCTTATTCTTATATAAATAATTCCGATAGCAAACTTCAAGTGTTAAACATCCACAATCATTATAGATCTCGATCAGATGACTTCATCATTCTTTGGTGATACCAATAACAGTGCTACATACAAATACTCGAATCGGCAGCAGTTCTCTAGTACTGTATATGGACACGTGCACACGGCTTCTTTGACTGATACACAATGAACGGAATGGAATTGAGGTTTGAATAGACACGTTGTCCACCAGATGTTGTGGGATTTATGCGTTGCATCAATAGATAAGAAGAGACTGTGATGTCGGTGTCAGGTGCGAGAGCTGTGACAAAGTTTGAACATATGCGTTCGAGGTGTAGTCTTGGATGGTCTGTGAGCTGCATCGTGATTGCTACTCCGAGTGGACGCACAGGAAGAGCGGTAGTGTTGAGGAAGGTCCTCGGAGAGCTGGGCTCAGCGCCCGCAATGCTGAAGATATATAAAGGAGATCCTTATCCGCGCTGATAGCCATTTAGGTGGTGTCAGCCGAGCGAGCTACTGAGTCGCATGCAGTTTTATGTATATCTCCTAGAGGCTGGGGCTTGGCTGTGGAATGGAAGGAAGGAGTAGCTCGCAGCGTAAGCAGAAGTTTGGCCAGCCCTAAGTGGCATCTCTGATGCTGCATGGGTTTGATAGAGGACTGAGCTGAGATGTGTCGGTCATTCAATCTGAGGATTAAGGAGATGGCTATCCAATTGAGCTGTCTCCAATCATTGATGAATGGGATGTGAATTGATTAATAACGTGTTATTGTCTCGGTCCTTAGATTCATAGATGTCTCGTTGCTCTTTTGTGATATGTAGGAGGAAGAGGCTGTCTAGTAAGCGCATAGTAGCATGGTTCTGACTCTGTAGCAACAGAGGTGAGCTCTGTCTCGGCACAATCAGCTGTGACTTTAGGTAGAGGTATATGGGCTGTGGGAAGCCTTCGGCTATAGCAGTTAGGGATTTCTACCTGAGGCGTATGGACGAAGCAGACAGTGGAAATAGAGTATAGAGGTAGCAGTTCATGGCTGGCTGTGTATCTGTGCTTGGTGATATGTCATTTAGTGGAAGCAAAATTGGCTCAGGTCCTGTGGATGACTACTACGCCTCGCAATTATCCTAATCAGCCTGGGATTTCTACTGGTATATAAGTCTTTTGCGTGCTATCCACGCCGCAGTGCACTATTTTAACTTCTGCTATAGTAAGTCTCTGGTTAGACTAAGTAATTGTAGCAAGAAGAGTGATACTTGGGCAGCGGGTATGGGGACAGGTCCAAGTGAAGGATTGATACAGATGGGATCTCGCTTATTCCTACCCCCCATTCCAGCTGAATGAGAGGACGACCTTCGTACGTGAAGAACAATGGGTGACAGAGCGGCGCCATGTAAAGTTCCACCTTGGGAAATATATTGAAGCTCACACCTAGGACATCTTGTGTGTCGATGTGCCATCCGTCATGAGTTGTCGTCTGGTCGTCTTTGCTGCTTGAATACTCAACGTGGAGGCTCAGAGTGTAGGTCGCGATCATTGGTTCATGCGGCTGTCATCGAGGTTGCTTCCGGTACATAGTGCTGACTAGGTATTCTGCCGATGATCAGGTCCTCATCACTCCTCAGCGATGTAGCAGGAGAGTAGTCTCTAGTAAACGTTGCTCAGGCATCCATTCGCTGTACGCTATTCACTCGCATTCACCTTGACCCGTCCGCGGTGCATCAAATCCACCTGGTGGTGATCGAATCCACATGTTTAAAATATGAAACTACTGTGAGGAACCGAGACAGACAGGGACTGTTCTCTCTTGCTGGACCACGCCACACGGACCGCGGCTCCGCCGCACGGCTGTTTTTTTCTTCGAGGAGTAGCGAAGCAGGCGTAGTACTATTGATGGTTTTTGCCTCACGTGAGAAATGCACACCACATACACAAGGGGAGGACGAAGAGCCTGCACCCTCACGAGGAGATGCCACTGCTCATATAGCATTAGTAACTGTGTACATTTCGCTCGTATCCTGCTTCAAACGACTTAACCGCGAATTGTAGAACACCTGGCAGTTTATAATTGATATGGGATGATAGGAGCCTCTTTCCAGTCACCAGAATATAAGGTGTTGGCTGATGTGCATTGGAATAGGCAACAGCCCAGCAGACGAATGCAGAACGATTATCCAAGGTGTAGTATGCCCATGACTCTACGCTCAATAGCTTCCTCTCTCAGAGCAGAATCCTGGCTTCGGCGAGTCTTGAGATGGCTACTTTCTTTGATACAAGGTCACTTCGGTGTTCCTGATGCCGCAGATCTTTCCACAGATATACGCTAGATGTAACTAACACGTTGCATGCCAACGCTCAGCCATCCAGCACCTCATCCTCATGTTCCTCCTCAATGCAGTATTGCCTCCTCTCCCGTCCCCGCATATGCCTCCTTCCCCTTGCGCAGGACCAGCTGGGCCCTCATCAGAGGGGGTCCCAGGTGGTAGGGCTGCTCCTCCACACCAACAGCAGCATCAGCATCAGCATCAGCATCAGCAGCATCACAGCAGGATCATAATCATCATCATCATCATCAGCAGCAGCAGCATAATCACCCGCAGGATCAATAATCAGCAGCAGCAGCAGCAGCAGCAGCAAGACCAGGATCGAGCGCAGCACAGAGTAAACACCAGCAGCAGGGTCGCAAGACAGGAGCACGAGCAGCAGCAGCAGCACCGAGCAGGACCAGGAGCACGAGCAGAACGAGCAGGACCAGCAGGACCAGCAGGACCAGGAGCAGCTTTAGGCAGAGTACGCAGAAGAAGCACCAATGCACAGGAGCAGCTACAGCAGAAGCTCCAGCAATAGAATAGCGAGCCAGCATCAGAAGCCCCAGCAGAGATGAGTCAGGGCCAGGGGGCGGGAGGGTGGCTCTGTCCCTCTTGCCAGGGATGGCGGCAGGTTTCCTGAGGCTTGCGCTTCTTCCCCATGGTTTGTGGGTTGCTGGCTGACAGGAAGGCTTGCAGGAAGGCTGAGGCACCAAGGCTGGCAGGAAGCTGGCACCAAAGGCTGGCAGGAAGCCTGGCAGGAAGCCTGTTAGGAAGGCTGGCAGGAAGGCTGGCAGGAAGGCAGGCACCAAGGCTGGCAGACAGACTGGGTGGCAGGGAGGCTGGAAGGCAGGCTGCCAGCAAGGCTGGAAGGGGGGCTGCCCAGGAGGGCTGGCAGGGAGGCTGCCCAGGAGGCTGGCAGGGAGGCTGGAAGGCAAGGCTGGAAGGCAGACTGGCAGCAAGCGCTGGAAGGGAGGCTGGAAGGCAGGCTGCCAGCAAGGCTGGCAGGGAGGCTGCCCAGTAGGCTGGGAGGCAGGCTGGGAGGCAGGCTGGAAGGCAGGCTGGAAGGGTGGCTGCCCAGGAGGCTGGGAGGCAGGCTGGCAGGGAGGCTGGCAGCAAGGCTTGGCAGCAAGGCTGGCAGAAAGGCTGGAAGGCAGACATGCAGGGCAAGAACTGGAGGTATGAAGCAGCAGGTCTTTCCTCGAAATGCTGGCCAGTGTGAGCTGCTTCCCTTATATCCGGGGGGCTTGCGCAATGCATACCCGCCGCATTCCGCAATTAACTCCAGGCATCCGTTCTGCTTCCATTGTGCATCGCCGTAGGCTTCCGCTTGCATCCGCTTTATATCCGCTGTGCATGCAGTTTGCTGCGTCCGTTTTTTCTGTTCCGCGTCTGCTTTGCTGAACCCCCCCGAAGCCCTGCATCCGCTCCATCCGCTCCATCCGCTGGGGCTTCCCGTTCTGCATCCGCTTTGCATCCGCCTTGCGTCCTCCGCGCGTCCGTGTTATCCCGCTCCTAATTATGCAAATTTTCACCTTTTGAGCGCGGAACGGATGCAACATTTTTCTCTTCCGTTGTGTCCTTTTTGCATCCGTTGGGCAGTGTGACACGGCCTTAAGGATTGTATTAGCTTTTTTGGCTACTTCCGCACATTGCTGGCTCATATTTAATAAAAGTTTTGGGTTAAGCATTAAGTAACAACTATTTTATTTTATTTTTTATTGATAGCAATAGCACTTAGACTTATATGCCACTTTACAGTGCTTTACAGCCTTCTCTAAACAGTTTACAGAGTCAGTATATTGCTCCCAACAATTTGGGTTCTCATTTTACCCACCTTGGAAGGATGGTGTCCAGGGGTGGGATTCTACCAGTTCACAGCTATTTGCTATAACTGGTTGTTAACATTCTAAGCAGTTCAGAGAACTGGATGTTAGAAGAAATTACTGGCCTAATCCTGTGAGGAAGGCAGGAAGGGAACATTCTGGTGTTGCTTACAGAAACTGCCTCGCTGTTAATCCTTATTAAATTCTTGGCAGGACCAGACTTCCTGTCTCAGGAACTTCTCTGGAGTTTTTTTCCCCCTCCTTTGCTGGTACTTTGCTTGTGTGGAGTGACCGTTCAAAGTTAGAATGGCACTGAAATAGTGACTTATGACTAGTTTTCACACTTACGACTGTTTCAGCATCCCCATAGTCATGAGGGGCCAGACGAGGAGATGCGTGCCTTGATGTGAGTGATATTGAGTTGGCCACACCCAGCTAATAACATGACTACCAAGCCATGCCCACCAATTTAGCCATGTCCACAGAACCGGTTGTTAAAAAATTTGAATCCCACCCCTGATGGTGTCAACAAAAAGGCACTCCTTTAGTCTTTTTAGTCTTCTGCCAGAAAAAGAGAGTGGGGGAAAACAAGGTATTCCTTAAATGCCGACAACCCAGCAGCCCAAAGTTGTCGGAGCATTAGAAGATTATTGGAGAGCATGATGGATGACTCTTGGAGATGGATGTGTCCCATTGGAGAAGTCACATCCAGAGGTGGGGGGAAGACCAGGGTCAAGGGGAAATGTATGATGTAATTTAGTATCGGCTGCACCCAGCTAACACCAGCATGGCCAATTTTCTTTTCTCTGAGATGTGGCTACAGACTTTTGAGGGGGTGGATTTATTGAAGCCCTGACAGATGGAAGGCTGAGTCAACCTTGATGCCTATAGGTCTACTTCACAGCACATATTTATTCCCTTAATCAGCTTGGACGTTCCTACTCTTTACCCAAGATGCCTCTGATAAAGGGTAGTCCTTCCACTTGATTAAATATTGGAATTGTCTCCTGTACCACCTTGAATTGAGGATTCACTGCACCTCATAATGGATTTGCCCCCCTATGACCATGGAGTCTGGGGGTTCATGAAGTGGTGGCCTCAAGGTCGATCCCACCATGGGTTTTAAGAGGCTACTGTGGAATACTGGGTGTATTTTCCCTAACAGTCAGGGCAACTTCAGTTGGACCATGACTGGGTTGACTTTTACTATGGGGAAAGGTCCCATGAACTTTGGCCCCAACATCTTACTAGGGAGCCTTAACCTCAAGTTAAATTGCAGAGGTTGTATACAACAATGCTGTTCACAGTAGCATGGGACTAACCCCCTTCAAAGTAGTGAGCGGCATAGATTTCATCCCAATGCCTGAGTATCCAAAGGATCTCCCTCCTCAGTCAGCCTGACCGATTGGATGTCAACGCTGAAAGCAACTTGGGAGAATGTCAAAAAGGCTTTGCAAAAGTGGTACAGAGCTTGCCTCGTAGAAATGAGATTGCCCACCCTTGGCTTGTGCTTCCTTGTCATAATGGGAAAAGTAGGAATTGAAATATTTACATTATGAAGTGTACTGATGGTGTGACAGAAAAAAGATCAGATTATCCTGGTAATGAACTAGAGAATTGCAAATTAGATGGTTTCCTGATTGTTATATATTTTGGAATGCTGGTCTCTTGAATGTGTTTACCTTGATAAATAGGACAGCAGTGTGTGCCAAAGTAACACAGTACAAAGGGCATTCCTATTCAATTTGTGTTAATTCAGCTTGATCCCCAATACTACACCCTCCTGGGAGATCTGATATGGATGCAGTCAATTCCAATATGCTTTTGTTCTGCTTTGCCAGTAATGATGCATCAATGAGTGTGAAGATGCTTGTGTCTCTGAGGGTTGAACAATGAAACACACAGATGATTTGTGGCTTAGTAATGCAGGACAGACATTGATGCTGAGTTGTAGGAAATCCAATAGAGGATAACAAGGTGCAAATAAATAAATAGTCCAGGGAGAACAAAGCACAGGGGAAATTAATAGCAAAAATCCCAGCCCTCTCTAGAAATGTCACTCTTCAAACAAGAGAATAAAATCCCTTGGAGCAAGTCCACAGCAACATACATGGCCAATTGACTATCTTGCTTTTTGACTTGCTGTTAGAGTTTAGCTATTGTTCAGTTAAGCTTGTAATGCTCCTATAAAGACAGAATGTCTGGGCAGGCATGAAGATTGCAAGCTGAAAAATTACTCAGAAGAGTCTCACCTGAAAAATTGCTCACCTGAGCAATTTTTTTCAATTACTGCTGGCAATAAGAAAAAAATCACTAAGTTGCTGTATTTCAGAGATAGGGACAATTTCACCCCATGGTATTATCTGCTTGGCCATCATCTCATCTACATCTCTATGGCACTAGAATGTGCTTTCTTTCTCTCTGTCTCCCCCTCTCTCTCCTAATTGCTTTAAACATGACTAAATGTAAGAACACAAAGATGATAACAGTGAAAGCTTTTAGGCTTTAAGCAAAACTGCATTAAACAAGCCATATGTCAAAACCACTCTCTCTAGAATGTGCCATATCAGCTTCCCCATAAAGTGGCATTATGGACTTCAAGACAGGATATATGGGAGTACATGTGAGAAGACCCTTTTCACCCCATAACTTCTGAACACCCACTGTCCTTAAAAAATGCAAGATCTCAGTCCAAAATTGTCAGCAGATTCCAGTATGGTTATTTCAGTGTAATTCTGTTTCTATGAATTTTCATTACAATTTCATAATTATTGTTGACAGGAAAAAACCAACAAGTAGTATTTGTACTATGTTTTAACAATTAGATCATAATTTGTTAAACTACAGTGTTTAGTTATGCTTCAGTTAATTTTAATTTAAAAATAAATATATTGAAAAAGCTGACAATATATATTATGCCCAGGAATCTGACATTTAAAATTGCCAATTATCAGAATCTTTTCAGATCATCATTTTGAATAAATGGTTGTTACTTTTGGATATTGGTACTATTCAGATGTTCTCCCTCAAGGAGTGTATCCTCTACAAGATAGTCATAACTTCCTATCTTTTAGTTAAATTCTTGATTATTTGAAAGATGCAATTTTTATACAGGGAACATGTTGTAGAAAGTTATCACCCACCCTTTTCCTAGAAGAATGACATATTCGAGGAAATATTAAAAAGGCAGAATATTATACCTCCTTGGATGAGAAAAGGAGAAACATGGTCTTGGAAAGCAGTCCCCACCTTTGTTAATAGCCCCAGAAAGACTGGGCCATCCTATCTACAAGACAAAAGGCTGGGGCAGCTTATCTATAACACAAAACACCTTCACCCTCAGGACATAATAGGATTAGCCCTCTATCTATCTCACCACATGGCCCCTGGGAAGATTACATACCCAGCAAGATTCAGTCAAGCCTGGGACTCAAGACAACCTACAAAGTTACCCCTGCATGGCCCCATGGGAGTCTAACAACCAATCGGAATACATTTCTTTCACAGGAACAGGAAGCAAATTCAAATCCCAAGAGAGGATATAAATATCTCTCTCTCCATCTCTCTGTCTCTCTGTCTCTCTGTCTCTCTGTCTCTCTCTCTCTCTCTCTCTCTTTCATGTGCTCAATTGCCACAAACTCTGTGACCCTGTCCACCATTAAACCATCTTTCCAAAGAGCTTCCATGTTTCCAATGTCTTTCCCCCACTTGGAACTGAACCCACATTTCTTCCAAAAACTGGATGGCTATTCATCATTTATAGCACCAATATAAATATAGCACTTTTTAATTGTATTTATAATTCTTCCCAATTCATGCTTGTCAATAATTTACATCCCAGTTTGGACTGGTTTCAGTAATTCAAATAAGTCACCTTCTGATAAGATGGATGGCAAACACATTAATAAGTAAATAAAGAATAATAAATAACAAAAGAACTACAGAAATGCTGGGGGATTATCTGAATTTGAAAATATTATATTAAGTAAAGTAATACTAAATATTTATGTGATTGAGAAACTGAATGATGTATGTTGAGAATATATGAATAAATGGATAACAAATCTGAATATTGTCATTAAAGATGCAAGTCTGGTATGTCATGGGAGAAAAATATCAAATTTACTCTGAATGTTATACTTAAGGAGACTTGGTATTATTCCAGCCTTATTGCTAAAATAAATATTCCTTTCCCCAAATTCTGCACATGCAACAAACAAACAGGTCATATCATTCTTTCAGATGTGGTGGTAATACTGTAAAATTCAATGATACTGTCATAAAAAATAATTCATAATAAAATGAAAGAAATTTTAAAAAATGTAATTCTAGTTCAATCTGAAATTTTCTTCTTACATTTCACTAAACTATGTACTCAAATTATAAAGAATTAGGATTGCATGTGTTAATGAACACAACAATTATATATGAGCTTTACTGGAAAATATATTTTACTCCTTTTTCAAAAGAATGGCTAACTAAATTGGGAGGTGGGTAGGCTTTGAATTCCAGAATAATTTCCTACTTCAAAAATAAAAATATTGAAGAATTTAATTCTAACTGAAAAACCATCCTTGCACTATAATGTTATGTATGGGTTATTTCACATACATAAATGAGTTTTCTTATCCATTGAATTATCTTAATTTAATCTATAAATTCTAATATTGATTTAATATGTTGCTTGTTGGTTATTGCTCACAGTTTTATTAATGATTTATACTGTGTTAAACAAGTGCATTTAGCTTAAAATTCAGTAAGTATATTTCTACTTTGTTTAGAGAAAGAATATGAAATATTCTATAATATTCTACACCCTTATTGAAGTACTTGAACATAATAGTATTTTATGTACTTTAGATCTGTGACTTCTCCACTTGTATTTGTATTCTTTCTTACATGTTTTATATACTGTACTTATTTATTTATATTCTTTTTGTTTATACTACTGCTACTAATAATTTGATTTTTTCTCATTTCTGATTTTTCTCATTTTCCCAATTCTGTTTAGAATCTGTACAGAAGACAAACAACTTTTACCTTCCCAACAAAGTTTAGAAGAACCAATGAGAACATAGGAGTTCTGGTGTGTGTTTCACCTTTGTTACTAGTTTCTGGAACTGCAGAATAGCCAATAATATCAGCAAAGCATTTTTGAATTTTTAATTTAGTTTAATTAATTAAATTTTAATATCCTTTATAACCATACTTCTATAGAAGTTTCCAATAACCATTTTTGGGATGGTGGACTAGTGTTATGGAAGCTGGCTAAGTTGTGTATAGTGGTAATTTTTCAGAATAAGTCCACATGACTGTAAATGGATGCCTTTTTTCTGAAGGACATTTTCTTTTAATATATTTCATGCCGATTAAAAATTGTAAACATTTTAAACTGTGTATTTGGGTATTTGCATCTTCAGAAATAAACCCTCTGAGTCACTATTCTCTTGAAGCAATGAAGCTTTCAAATGGATAGCTAAATAAATTCCAAAGTCCATTAAGCAGAGTAATTTACAATGTTCTTAGGTTTTGTTCATGGAATTACATTAACAGTTTTCTGTTTGGCTTTGAAAAAAAACAACAACCTCATTATCCTAAGCATAACGAATATGTTGGTAGGTGATGATAAACAAATTGGACTGCTTGGATTTTTTTTCTGAGGAATGTATTCATTGTTTGTATTCCGTGCATTGATTCTGAAAGAAAAATGGATCTTTGCAAATGTCACAAAGTCTTGAAAATCCTCTGAACAAAATGGCTGGAGCTTTTTTGCTTACTAGTCAAAAGCAGACTGATTGTAGATATGTTTTTGGATATGGGGAAGATTCATAAACAAAGTGGCATGATTTAGGGAGTCTCTTAAAAGGAGAAACAATGCAGAAGAAACAAACTGAATCTAGCTATTTTCCTTAATAATCTAGCTATTTTCTAGATAGCTTAGAAAACCTAGATATTTTCCCTGCTCCTTAAGCCCCTGTCACACAGCACCAATGGATGGAAAGAGGATGTAAAATGGAGAAAAACACTTGCCATCTGTTGGTTAACNCCCCGCATGCGCAATTAACGCCAGGCATCCGTTAGGCTTCCGCTGTGCATCCGCTAGGCTTCTGCTCTGCATCCGCTTGGCTTCCGCTGTGCATCCGCTTCTTCCGCTGTGCATCCGCTGTGCATCTGCTCTGCATCCTTTGTTTCCGTTCCGCATCCGCTTTGCTGAGGCCCCCTGGAAGCCTTGCGGATGCGCCATCCGCTGGGCTTCTGTTCCACATCCGCTTTGCATCCGCCCTGCGTCCTCCCCGCGTCCCTGTTATCCGCTCCAATTATGCAAATTTTTGCCCCTTCTGAGAGTGGATAACAACGGATGGAACATTTTGCTTGTCCGTTGTATCCTTTTTGCATCCGTTGGGCAGTTTGACATGGCCTTAAAACGGAAAAAACGTTCGTATAGGGGATGTATCTCGGATATTTAGGATGTCTGCAGGATGCCAAGAGGATGCAAAAGAACACCTAGCGGAAAACCTATATTTCCTATAAAATGGGGGAGGAATCACCTGGATCTCACTTTCAGACCAGCAGCCCTGCTGTGCAGACCTCTTCAGCCATCATCTGGCTCTTGCTCTTCCACAGCATCCAGTTATCTCCACCATGGATCGTCACATACTCCTTTTGGTCACCGCCATCGTTCTACAACAGTGCGAAGCCCTCTACAGGCTCTTTCACCTGTTCTACGCGAAGAAAAGGAGGCGTCCAGCCAAGAAGTGTCTGGGTCCACAGATGGATCGCCAGAAAATCTGAGTACGGACTGTATAACAAGCTGATGGTGGAGCTGAGGACGAAGACCCTCTTGCATTCTAGAACTTCATAAGGATGCCGCCAGCTATGTTTGATGAAGTTGTGGACGGCTGAACCCAGGTTGCCAAGCAGAGGCACCAACTTCCGGCCCAGCCTGGACCCTGGACTCAAGATGGCACTGACTCTGCGCCACCTGGCCTCAGGGACCACGTACAGGAACATGCAGTACGGCTGGAGGGTGCCACATAACCCATCAGCATTGTTGTCAGAGAAGTGGTGCAGGGCCATCATCGAAGAATACCTGGAGGAGCTCCTGCAGTGCCCCTCCACCGAAGAAGGCTGGAAGAAAGTTGCAGAAGAAGTGGTTTCAGAAGTGAACATTCCCCCACACTGTTGGAGCCATAGATGGGAAGCACGTAAGCCTGCAAAGCTCCAGCCAAGTCAGGTTCACACTTATCACAACTACAAGAGGCTTCTTCAGCCTCATCCTCTTTGCCATGGTTGATGCTGACTACAAGTTCATGTCATCAATGCTTCGGGCAATGGGTCATTTTCAGATGCCCAGGTATACAACGCCAGTCACCTCAAGGAGGGGCTGGATGCAACCTCATCATGGGCTTCCCAGATCCAGACCCCCTGCCCAAGACACACAAGATGTGCCCTACCTCATCGTGGGTGATTGACGCCTTCTCCCTCAGAACCTATCTCATGAAGCCCTTACACTTCCAGATGCCTCACCTGTGAAGAGAGGATCCTTCAACTACAGGCTGTCCAGGCAAGGGTGGTGTGAGAATGCCTTTGGCATCCTGGCCACAGGTTCCAGGTACTTCTCACCACCATGCAGCAATCACCCACAGACTGTGAGGAGCATCGTGGAAGCTTGCTGCATCCTGCACAATCTCTTGCGGCACCTGCTACCCAGTGTTTGCAGAAACAGGCTTGTGGACCATCAACAAGGCAATGGGGACATGGAGCCTGGTGAATGGAGCAAGGGCGAAACCTGATAGACACTGTGGATGTGCAAGGCCCCAACAGAGCTTCAAGTGAAGGGAAGAAGCAACGCAACCTCCTGAAACACTGGTGCAACTCCCGAGCTGGAGCAGTGGATTGGCAAGACAGGATGGTAGATGCTTAATGGATGCTTCCTTCAGCCTGTCTCATCACACTGATGAGATTGGGCCATGTATGTTGAGTGGCCCTACAATGAACAGGGCATTTAATAAAGAGTTTTGTTTATGTTTGAAATGGGTTGATGATGATTAAATTGTTATTGATAATAAAGGGCCAAATGTGTGGCACCTGGGAGGGTGGACCATACAGGTCCCACTATGCTGCACTGGAGGTTTATCTGTCCCACAGCATTACCCATCCCACAAGTATCCTAACCATCCCACAGCTATTACCCATCTAACAGCTATCCTAACCCATCTCACAGCTAGTACGCATCCCAAAGGTATCACTTACCCATCCCACAGCTATTACCCATCCCAAAGATATCCTTGCCCATCCCACAGCTATATACCCATCCCAAAGGTATCCCTGCCCATCCCACAGCTATTACCCATCCCAAAGGATTCCCTGCCCACCGACTGCGATCCTTACCCATCCCACAAGCATGCAAAGGCTTAAATCATTTCTAAAAGTTTCCACCAAGACTTTATTTAATAAAATAAATGAAGCAAGTGTTGTGAAGGAAAGATAATCTTTATTAATAACAAGCTGTAAAGGCAAAATGACCCAAGTGTTCCCAAGCCAAAGATAAAGTCAACAGGTAGCCACCCAGTCTCTGGCACTCTTCTCAGTCACTCTGAGGCATGCCCATAATTCAGGGGTGAAGGGTCCAGGTGCTGTGGAGGTGGCTGCTGCTGGAGTGCTGGTCTAGGTGCCATTGGGGGTGCCTGGCCCTGAGAGGGACAACAAGGGAAGGTGTGTGGAGGAAGCTCTCAGACAGGTGGCTCAGTCCTGTATGTTGAGAGCCCCTTCCTCCAGGACATGGGTGTCAGCCACAATACTGATGACAGATGTTCTGGGCCAGGCTTGGCTGTGGGGTGGAGGAAGGAGAAATGTAGTGGGGCTGTCTGGTCTGCAGGTGAGCAAGGTGAGGCGGATGGCATCTGTGACATGGGTGCATCTGTGGCATGGGTGGCATCTGTGGCATGGGTGGCATCTGTGGCATGGGTGGCATCTGTGGCATAGGTGCATCTGTTGGCATCGGTGGTGTGTCAGTGGCATCAGTGGCATCGGTGCATGGTGGATACGATGTACCTGTGCCTGACTGGGAAGGGCTTCCTGTGCTGCTGGAGGCCTGGTAGCTGTAGCCTTGGTAGGTGAGGGCCTTTGGAAAGCTCTGGAAGGGCAGTGGACATCACCTGTAGGGTGGAGGGGAGCAGGCGCTGGACTGGGTGGGAGCAGGTTCAGCTGGGTCTGGAGGTTGTGAAGAACACCAGTATCTGTCCTCTATCACCTGGTACTGTGATTCGGACTGTCCATGAGGGTCTGGTTGATGTCGGTGAGGAAGGGCTTGCGGTGGGAGGATGGGATGTCGGTGTGTACCAGCTGAGGAGGAATTCTACGTTGCTTTTGAAGGTGTCCCTGATCTCCAGCAGGACAGTGTGGCTCTGTCCTCTGGTCTGCCTCTCTGCCTGCTTTCTGTGGAGGTGGAGCTGGGTTGGATGCGGGTTGGCCTGTGGTGGAAGTGCCCTCTCCTTGCTCCCATTGGTCAGGGGTCCTCCACACGCTCCGCCACGAGGAGTGCAGCTGTCGGGGAGTCTCCTTCGTGGCACGCTCCACAGATACCTGCCTGGACACAGGAGCTGACTCTTGGCCAGAAGAGGACTGGCTCTCTGCGGGCTGCCTGAGAGGGAGGGTTGTCAGAGGGGCTGGTCCTTGGTGGCGGATCTCACCCCCCAAGAAGCTGCACTTGGCCATCACGTAGGTCTCTCGGTCCATCAGCTTGACCGCGGCCTGGCCAGATTTCTTGAGGTGCAGCTTCCCGTACTAAGGTGTGGCATGTGCTTCCACCAGCCGAGGACCACCTCCGAAGTGTAGCCCGAGCTCTCTGCCTTCTCTCTCCAAGCAGCCTGCTTCCGCTTGGTGTCTCGATAGAGCCTGTGTACTTCGCCAAGATACTCGTTCTCCCTCAGCTATTCCAGCACCTCATCCTCATGTTTCCTCTTCGATGGAGTATTGCTCCTCTTCCCATTCTTGTTCACGCGTATGCTCTTCCTACCTCTGGCAGGGCCTTCTGGGCCCTCATCAGAGGGGCTTCGAGGTGTAGGGGCTGCTCCACCACACCACCAAGGCAGCACACAACAACAGTAGCAGCAAAAAGCAATGACCAGCATGACCAGCATTGACCGCAGCCACCAGCGCACAGCCAGCACAGCAGCACCAGATCAAGCAGCAGCAGAGTAAGCACAGCAGCCCAGCAGCACCAGCAGACCGCCAGCACAGGACAGCAGCAGCAGAGTAAGCACAGGCAGACCAGCGGAGGACAGCAGGACGGAGCAGGCGCAGCGAGGTAAGCACCAGCAGAGAGCACCCTGCACCAGGAAGCATTGCCAGCAGAGTAGGCACCAGCAAGAAGCACCAGCACCAGGAGCACAACCAGCAGAGTGAGCACAGCAGAAGCCAAGCACCAGGAGCAGCGCCAGCAGAAGCTCGCCAGCACCAAAAGAGTCAGCCCGAGCGCAGAAACGCCCAGACAGGCAGAGTCAGGGCCAGGGGGCTGGGATGGTTGGGCCCTGTCCCTCTTGCGCAGGGCTTGGCAGCAGATGCGAGAGGCTTTCTCCTTCTTTCCCCATGGTTTGTTGGCTGTCTGGTGGCTGGCTGGCTAATGGAGCTGTGTCCGGCAGCAGATCTTTCCTCTGAATGATGACCTGCTTGCAGAGCGCTGGCATTCCCTTTATATCCGCGGGGCTTACGCAATGCATCCTCCCCGCATGCGGCAATGAACCGCTCTGCATCCGCTAGGCATTCCGCTAGGCTTCTGCTCTGCATCCGCTTCATCCGCTCAGCGATCCGCTTCCTTCCCTGCGCGTCGTTTCGCTGTACTCCCCAGAAAGGCCCTGTGAATGTGCCATCTGCTTCCAGTCGCTTCACACCCTAGGCTTCCGTGGAGCAATCCGCTTAACATCACTGGTTACATCCTCCCCCCGTCCGTTCCTTTCCGTTGTTGTCGCTCTGCTTATGCAAATTTGCGGGCACTTTTTGAGAGCGGATAACAATGGATGGACATTTTCCATCCGCTGTGTCCTTTTGACATACGTTTTGGCATTCCGGAGGGCACGCCACACTGTCCTCTTGGAGATCAGGGACACCATTCAAAAGAGCAGCGTAGTCTTCCTCTCTCAGCTGGTACACTTCGAGATTACCATCCTTCTAACAGAAAGCTCTTCCTCACCTCGTGAACCAGGACCCTTCATGGGAAATGACCGAAGCCCAGTACAGGTGATTCAAAGGAGAGGATCACAGTTTCATGCGAACCACCCTCCAGGCCCAGCTGAACTGCGTCTGACCCACTCAGGTCTGCTCCTCCACCCCAGGTGATTCACAAGCCTTTCCACAGCTGTTCTTAACAACCCTCACCTACCAAGGCTAGGCTACCAGGTGTTCCAGCAGCACAGGGCAGCCTTCCAGTCAGGCACAGTACATCGCACACCACAGGTGCCACCGATGCCACGATACCACTTGATGCCAGAGATGCCACAGAGGCCACCGATGCCACAGATGCCACCGCAGTCTCACACTTCATCAACTTGCAGACCAGACAGCCCACTACACTCCTTCCTTCCTCCACCCCACAGCTAAAAACCGGCCTCAAAACATCTGTCATCGGTCGCTGGGACTGACATCCCATGTCCTGGAGGAAGGCCTTCTCAACAATCACGGGACTCAGCCAGCCCTGAGAGCTTCCTGCCACACCATCCTCTGTTGTTCTCTCGGGCGCCAGGCACCCCAATGGAACCCTCAGACCAGCACTCCAGCCAACTGCCACCTCCCACAGCCCTGGACCCACTTTCACCCGTGAGGCCATGGGCATGCCTCAGAGCTGACTGGAAGAGTGCCAGAGACTGGTTGTTACCTGTTGACTTTATCTTTGCTTGGGACACTTTTTCTTGGTTCATTTTGCTTTTTTAATAAAAGTCCTACAGTTTGTTGATTAATAAAGATTTTCTTTGCTTCACATGCTGGTTCAGTCTGTTTTACTAAATAAAGTCGTTGTGGAAATTGTTTAGAAATGGTTTAAGACTTTGCATGCTTGTGGGTGGGTAGGATAGCTGAGGGATGGCAGGGATACCTTGGGATGGGTAATAGTGTGGATGGTTAAATAGCCTTGTGGAATAGATAAGTCACCATGTGCCCAGCATAGTGGGATCTGTATGGTCCCAACCCTCCCAGGTCGCCACAACTGTGGTCCTTTATTATCAATAACAATTTAATCATTTATCAACAGCATTTAACTAAACACAACTCTTTTATTAAGCCCTGTTTGTTGTAGGGCCACTTCAATATACCATGGCACAAATTTATTCAGTGTGATGAGGACAGCTGAAGGAAGACGATTAAGCATCTACCATCCTGTCTTGCCACTCTTCACTTGCTCCAGCTGGGGAGTTGCACCAGTGTTTCAGGGAGGTTGCGCTACGTTTTTCCCTTCACGTGAAGCTATTGTTGTGGTCCTGGGCACGATTCCACAGGTGATCTATCGGTTCGCCCTTTGCCTCCATTCACCAGGCTCCAGGTCCCCATTCCCTTGTTGTGGGTCCAACAAGTCTGTTCTGCACACTGGGTAGCGGGTGTGCATGAGATTGTGCAGGATGCAGCAAGCTTCCACAATGTTCCTCACGTCTCTGGACGATTGCTGTGGTGGTGAGGAACTAGCCTGGGAACCTGTTGGGGCAGGATGCCAAAGGCGTTCTACCACGATTTACTGGAAAGGGGTTTTTCTTTATTAAGTCCTCTTTTTCACCGATGGGTGGGCATGGAAGTGTGGGCTTCATGAAATAGCGTTCTGAGGGAAAGGCGTCATCCCCCATGATGAAGTAGGGACATGTTGTGTGTCGTTGGGCAGGGGGTCTGGATCTGGGAAGCCCATGATGAGGTTGCGTGTTTCAGTCTCCTCTTGAGGTCACTGGAGTGTAACCTGGCATCTGAAAATGGACCCAGTTGCCTGAAGCATTTGATGTACATGAAACTCTGTAGTCAGCATTCGACCACGCAACGAGGATGATTGCTGAAGAAGCCTTGTAGTTGTAGATAAGTGGACCCTTTAGTTGGCTTGGAGCTTTGCAGGCCATGCTCTCCATCTATGGCTCCAAACGGATGTGAAGAGTCATGTCTAATGTCACTGCTCGTGCAACTGTTCTCGCAGCCTTCTTCAGTGGAGGCCACTGCAGGAGCTCCTCCAGCGTATTCTTCGATGATGGCCTGCACACTCTTGATCACAAGATTTGTGCTGTGGCCCTCCAGGCAGTACTGCATGTTCCGTGTGTGGTCCCAGAGGCCAGGTGTCGCAGAGTCAGTGCACCTTGAGAGCCAGGGTCCAGGTGGGCCGGAAGGTTGGATGTTTGCTTGGTCAACCTGGGCTCAGCTGCTCACAAGTTCATCAAACATGGCTGGTGGGCATCCTCATGAAGTTCTGGAATGCCCGAGAGTTTGCGTTCCTCAGGCTCCACCATCAGCTTGTCATGCAGTCCAAACTCGGCTCTTCTTCCACGATCCATCTTCAGGACCCACACATTCTTGGACGCCTTCCTTTTCCTTGCCTAGAACAGGTGAAAGAGCCTTGAAAGAGCTTCACACTGTTGATAGAATGATGGCGGCTACCAAAAGTAGTGTGCGATGATCCATGGTGGGAGATGGAATGGATGCTGTGGAAAGAGCAAGAGCAGAGGCAAGGCTTGAAGAGGTCTGCACACCAGGGCTGCTGGACTGAAAGTGAGTCCAGGGATTTCCTCCCCCTTTATTATAGGAATATAGTTTCCGCATAGGGTCCTTCCGCATCCTCGTAGACATCCTCCAGACATCCTAAATTATCCGAGATCGTCCCCTATATGGAATGTTTTCTGTTTTAATGTTTATATGCGAGGCTGCATCATGCTTTTATCCTTTCTATGTCTGAGCTACTAACTTGCGCGACGTTCCGCACGTCCGTTTCGCTTCGTTCCCTCTTTCCGTTTTCCACTGGAGCGGGGATGCGAGTTGCGTGGATGGGCAGCGGATGCCATGCAGATAAAGCGGACATGTAACGGATGGAGAACTTTTTGTTTCACATTATGTGGTAGCGGATGTAAGAACTGACGCGGCAGAAATTCAATCCGCTCAACGTTTTGTGAGCTTTCAAAACTTTTTGAGCGGATGAAATCTGCAGTAGACGGATGCTGGATGGATAGAATGTGAATCACGCACGCAGTGGGTACAGAACAGATGTGCATCGCATGAACCAATGGATGGCAAAGCGTTTTCTCCGTTTTTGCCATTCCTCTTTCCATCCGTTGGTGCGTGTTGACATGGGCTTTAGCTTCTTCGTTTTCTATTATTATATTTGTTTATGGTCCTACCCATTCTTCTTTGCAATGTTGTCTTCTTTGGCAGATATTCCGATGCACCACTGTTGCTATTCCTCTGCCTGTTGTTTGCAGTCAGTATCTGTGCAAACTTTAGATTCTTTGTTGAGGTAATATTTGCTATCTGTACTGACTTCTCAATTCTTACTTTGTATTTCATTTGTTCACAAAGCTTGGTCTTGTGCAGCAGAATTAGCTTCTCTGTTTTTTGTTCAATTTTTGCTTTTAGTCATTTGCCAGATCTTGTTTATTTATCTGCTTTACCTGTTGTTTTTTTAATGTACCGGACATGTGATTTTAAGTGTACCGGACCATTTGCCTCACATGTCTTTTTCCATTCTTTCTTGGTCTTTCATATACACCAGTTTGGTCTCCCAATGTTCGTAAGCCTTCATGCTGTTTAATAGCTTCCAATTACATCTCATTTGCTTCACTTATTCCTTCCAATTATTATCTATTTAGCATTTTTACTTACTAGTGGTTTCAAAGCATTGTTAATGCCCCCTCTTAAATGCATTCTTTTGGAAGTTGGGCCAATACTTGAAAAAAGTTGTAGTTACTTCAATAAATGGGGGGCAGGGAATAGAAAAAAAAAAAAAAAAAAAAAAAAAAAAAAAAAAAAAAATACTTGTGCAAGATCGAAATTACCCACAAGGTGTTTTCATCTTAAGATGACCTGTGCAACATGCAGAGACAGAAAGGGAAGAAACAAAATACAAGATCTGCTATTATGGCTCACCCTGCCATAATGGACAAATCATGCAATAAAGATTGTTTGGAAATGGGGAGAACTTCTGATGTAATCTACTTGGTTCTTCTGCATGGACTGCTCTGTGACCATGAGTTTTTTTTTTTTTCGGACAGCGAATGGAGAGGAAGCTAACCACCAGGTTGCAAGGAGCACAAGTGAGCAGTTAAATGAGAGATCCAAGTCATTGTAGTCTCACATTCGCATGAAAAGGATATGCATTCAAATTTCAAAAGCTACTATGATTGTTGCTTGAGCAGGAACACAAAACAGCCAGAAAAAATGATTGAAGCCTGAGAAAATGGGATCCCTGTCAATCAACAGGAGTGTTTAATTTACTACCAGCTTATCAGATTCTTAGGAGTCAAGAGCACAGAAGTACAAAGAGCAACAATCAATTAATTGGAAGTCATTAAATCCACTCAAACTAAAAACTACACACAATCAAGGACCATATAAATTACAACACCCAGTGTCATTTTTGGAGAAAGACAAGTTCCCCGTGATGGGCTCCAAGCTGAGTTCTTGAAAGCTTGAAAGAAAACCTTTTGGTCTCGGTGATTTAACTAGATAGGATTCGGACAGCATTATCTGGTGGACATGATTAATGCCTTTCATTTGCAAGATCATTAGAACTTTAAAATTTTTTTAAAAGCATGCACCAATCTCACCACTTCATTTTTCCTACCTATTACTGAAAGAGGATTTTTTAGATAGTTATTAAATGTGTACAATTACAAATAGGGTATATTGTGCAAACACAGAATATTATAGATTGTAAACTGTGAGGGAAAAAGTTGAAAAAAGTTACCTTCTGCTAAGAGATATTTTTCCTTGCGACTGAGCCTCACTGTGAAACAACTTGTCATCATTCCAGTGAAGCTATAACAGATGTGACTAAAGTTTGTTATAGCAAGTTTATTTGCAAATTGGATTATAGCAAAAAAAAAATATTTATAGCTTGATTAGATATTATACATAGGAAGGCGCTTAAAGGCACAGGAAGCTACGCAGAGAAACACATGCTTCTATTTTTTTAAAGAAGTGTCCCAGTTTCACTTTTATTTCTTGGCATCATTTAATATTGTTGGGAATGACCTTGGCAAAAATTTTTTTTTTGTGGGGGGGAAAAAGGTTTTTTTACCAAAACCCAGAATATTTGATGAAGATTTTTTCCTGGATAAATCCGTTAATTTGCTGAGATTAACTTTGGAGCCCCTGCCATTGTTCCAAACATAAGATTCCTTTGGATAGATTAGAGGAGTCCCTGTCTGGTGTGAGCACGCTTGGGATTGGCATTTTTCAAGGGAAGATGTCTCTCAAGCTTTGTCACTCACAACAGTGATGAAAAATTTTCCTTTTTTTTAAAAAAAAAATGAGTTCACTTTTTCTTTAAAAAAAAACATGAAGCTTTAGGGTATTTAGCTTAGCTTTTAGCTTATCCCCTGTGATTTCAGTATTCTGCTATGTGCTGACTTTTCAGTTACTGGCTTCTAGTTATTATTTGTGCTTTTATGGGAGGCTGGTTTTATTATTTTTAAAGCCATCTAGAATTGTAGAATGTAGCGAGGGGGCCGATGCTCAAATAAACACAATATAATTGATCAGTTAATTCTTATTTCATGGAGGAGTAGACCTTTTGAAGGGTTTTTCAAATGATTTTATTTTATTTATGATGCATAGGTTGCAAAAGATTATTACCAAATATATATCACTCCCACCCCAATGTAAATGATGCCTATTTCATTCAAGTTAGCTAAGATAATGGGTTAAAGTTCAAGGAGATATGCTTATTTGTCTGCTTTATTGGTAGTAACAAAATTTTCCTATGGAATCCCATCGTCTAAAATGTCTGTTTATTTTTAGACTAACCAGGAAATAAAACATCGTTATAGTTCTGAACAATGAATCATATTTTCACAGCTAATGCTTGATTTTGATAGAAATTATGCTAATGTAAGGCTCACGGTGACCTAACTGTTCCATTCGGAAATTAAGTGCGCGAGACGGGTCCAACAACAACTCTTTTTATTTAATCAGAAAAGCAATTGGTAATGGAACAACAGCCCAAGCCACGGCAGCCCTTTTTATAGCGGCTTGTCGTGGCTTGTGCGCCAATGACCACTACTTTAAGTGTTCCCACCAATCAGATTGGTTCTCTAATAGCCAATCCGAGAACAGCCTTTTTGGCCAATCAGAATAGGGAACTTGGAGCCTACCAAGTTCCATGCACAACCACCCCTCCCCTCTTGGTTCAGTCCAACTGTGTATCACGTAGTCACACAGTAGGTGGGGCTTTTCGAGTCCTGGATTGACCTGCGCAGCTCAGTTCGGCGTGGTCTTCAAACGGTTTGGACGGATCGCTGTCTCTCTGTACCTTCTCCACGGGAACCTTCCTGGAAGGGTGAGTCAGCCTTGTCACTCCCGCCTGAGTCTCTCGGGCCAGTTGAGATGGACTCCGCCACTCTCTCCTGGTTTTGTCTGACTGCGGTTGGTCGAGCTGGCCTGGCTGTCTCCCTCAGGAAGGGCCAAAATCGCTTCAATTTCTTCATGACTCTCCGGACTTCTCTTTTGGCGGTTCAATCTAACCATGAGTGCTCTTTTTGATTGTTTGAGAGTCTTTGTGTAGTGTTTGTTGTCTTGTTATGGAGGTTCGTCTCTCCCTTTTTTATTATTTTGTATTTCCCCACCTCCTCGGTTGTTTTTTGGCTCGTTATTTTTATTTTTGGCGCTGGTGTGTTATTGCTTCGGGGTTCAGAGAATGAGCTGAGTCGATGTGCCACTTCTATTCTCTTCCGTCGTCATAGAAAGTAGTTGGTTTAAAACCGAGGGCCTGTGATCTGAGGTGATTGTGAGCTGGAAGCCATAACGGCTTCCCATAGGTTTGGCAGTAGACCAGATCGCCATTTCAAATGTGCAGTATTGCATGGAGGAGTTCAGGGGGTTTTATCCAGGTGTAAGTGGGGCTGCAGTCTGTCGAGGTTATGAAACGCAATTTCCTACGATTAAGGTTCTGCTGGCTATTTGTGGTTATGCCTGCTAGGGGGTAATATGCTGGCAGGGTAATAATCGGTTTAGCTTTTCTTGCATGTCCCTTTTCCATTCACCAGGCCCTCCCTTAATGTAACCGAACCATACGTTCAGCCCTGCCATTTGCCAGCTGGATATACCAGTGCAGTTTAAAGAATGTCGGTACCCTGGGCCACGCTAAGTACTGCTCGATCGCCAACCCGGTTACAACTGGGGACCATTGTGCCAAACCAATAATCTAATACATGACCCATCTTGGTTTTTACAGAAGGTCACGATGGGTGTTTCCCACCTAGGCATGGTCAATTGGCTCTAACACCCCTTTGTGCCTATTAATTTGTTTAATTGTCGTCAATTTGTGGTTTTAAAGCAAATGGGAATGCGCCTTGGCTTTAACCGGTAGTGCGGGCTATTTCGGGTCTTAGCGCTAAAGTGAATTGGGGTCCCCTTGTACTTGCCTAGCTAGGGTTCCCGGTCGAAAAACCCAATCTTGGGGGAATTCTTGTAACAGCGCTCTGTTCCCAGTTGGCTGCAACAATGCGTTTTATCCTGGTCATCCCATTCCCAGGGGGCCGGCGAACCATTCGATCTCTGAGGCAGGCATAGGGCATTCACAGTTACGATGATGGGTCAGAGGCAAGATTTCAGCATGATTACTTAAATTCAAAGAGGAAATTTTCCAAGGCGCCCACTACCAGAGATTTCAATTCCCCTGGTGTCGTTTTAAAATCAGTTTTTGTTTTTGTATTCCTTTTTTGTTTGCATGTCCGGTTATCCGGCTTCCAGGGATATCAAAGATAAAAAGACCCGGGAGTCGACTTCATCTCACAGGCTTCCTGTCGATTGTTCACTTCTATTCCAGACTTTTTTTGTCCATTTGCTGCCCCTTGGCTTTCCGAATGGTTACCAGTCTGGTGCATTTCCTCTCTGTCACTGGCTTCTTTTGCTTCGTTCAATCTCGTTTCTGCTTGTCTCTCCTTCCCCCCCCCCTCATGTCTGGGGGCGGTGCTGCCGCTTCTTTTAGCGCACTATAGCTTTTTTTTTTGGCAGACCCTTTCGATGTGCCCCCGTTGTGTACAAGCCCCTACAGATTGTTCTAGGAACCTGCATTCACGATCGCGGTGGTTGCGCCTTTCCGCATTCACACACTTGAAACTCCCACCTGTTTCTTTCTATTCTCGCCGTTTCTTGTCTGTTGAAGTCTATGGAACATCTTCATTTTCATCATCAGTGTCGCATCTGGAGTTCCGAGAGTCTTTCGTAATGTGGTGGGTGCTGTGGCTGTTTCTTGCTTTCCTCTGCCTTCCTATCTCTCTCTGGCTTGTTTGGCGATCTTGGGAATCAAATGTTTTGGTTGCATCAGGTTGGCTGCCGATTTCCTTTAGCTGCCTTCAGCGGAGCAATGGTCTTCTGCACCAGCCATCGGCCATGGTTATGGCTTTGATCTGCATCATGCAGCTTACTCCCTGGAACTAGTAGATCCTTTCCAACACGAAGCGAACCACACCGGCTCCCTTCATCGGCCTCCATCCATTTATCTGGAACTCGCAGGGCTCCTCCAATGGTGTCTCAGGGCTGCTACAAAATCTCGACGGTTATCATTCTTCGTTTTGGTCGTCTCTTGTAGAACTCGCTGTTTGTCCTTTAGTCAAGTGGAGACCACAGGCTGATAATGCTGCTCGGAGCATTCTGTTCAGGCTCGGCAACCCTCATCGTTTGACCCGTCCTTTGGTTTGGCTATGCAATCCTTCACCATATTTAAGAGATGGTGGTCCCTTGCAGTGTGTAAGGAAGACAGCCCTTCTTCCTCTCGCTGTCAAGCATATTTCCTGCAGCTCTCAGTTTGCTTTCTAAAAAACATTTACAGAAAGCGATCGAATTCCGACTCCCCAATCGCTCCTCATCAGGATTGAATGGGAGTGGTGCAGCCCCGTTTTTTCTGGCCATCTCTCTTGCTCCTGCGTTTCCAGATCGCGCATGCTTCGGTCTCCGCTCTTGCTATGATGATCCCGACCTTCGTCACCAGTGTTCTGTTTTGGAAATAAGTGTTGTGGAAACCGGCGTTCCAAGAACAACTCTTTTATTTAATTCAGTAAGAACAATTGGCTTAACGGGAACAACCCAGCCCAAGCCTGTGCAGCCCTTTGTATAGCGGCGTGGCTGTGCGTTATGTGGCCAATTGACACCGACTTTAGTGGTTGGGCCACACTGTACGAGCAGGCCAATCAGATTGGTTCTCTCCAATCCGAGAACAGCCTTTTTGGCCAATCAGAATAGGGAACTTGGAGCCTACCAAGTTCCATACACAACACTAACAACTAAAGACGGGGGCATTTCAGAATTTAATAGCTTTAATGGAGAAAGAGGGGAAGGATAGTAGAGCTCAGTGCTTCAGATATGAAATTACTTATGTATCTATATTAATGATTGAATGAATTTATAGGAGATTATCCAGCTCACATTTCAGGATGCTATTTTATGTATTTAAGTGCTTTATAAGAAGGGTTTTTTCAGGGACGGGATCCAACCGACATAACCACTAGTTCTGGTGCTCTGTGTCACACGCACATGCGTGAGTTGTGCGAGTGCAATTTACAACCTGCTGAGCTTCCTGGACAGCTGAGCAGTGCTATGTGCAGGTGCACAGAGGATGGAAAAGCCCTTTTTTCCTGCTTTTTCAACTTCCACTGTGCCATGCAAAGCAGCTGCAATTGAAAAATAAAGGAAATAAAGGACAAGTAACAGCCCGGGCAGGCGGGTGGGCCAAAACATCAGCAGACACAGTACCGGTTCCATGTTTGCTACTCTTAAGAGCTACCAGTTCTGTAGAGCCAGACAAAACTGGTAGAATCCCACCCCTGGGGTTTTTTTTGTTTTGAGAAACTTTTACATTTCTGTTGGCTGTAAGGATTTTCCATTTGTGTTGGTTTGTTTGTCTTAACAGCTTGAAAATCATTAGCAATTTAATTGTGTTCTTAAGCTTACATTACAAGGTGATGGCTTGAAGATCACTTTCACTGAAGCAAATATGAAAATCTGGCAACTCTTCATTGTAGTTTTCCCATCTCTTAACTAAAGGCAAGGTGTCCTTTATGCAGCTGCTTCTGGAGATGTGGTATAGTATAGCACATTATATCTGGAAATTATGGTGGTTCTTGTTAATGTATTCTAGGCTTGTATATGAAACAATATGATTTCATTTTAAAATTCTCTGCAGGGTGCTATGTTCTGTGTGTCTTTCCATTACCTTAGAAGGTTTTTACAAGTCCACCAGAGGTGGTCATATGTTCCTTCTGTTTCATGGCATTCCCAACATTTGTTCCTGTGTTATTTTTTCTGTCTTGGAAATCATTGACTAAGTTGTATACCATTTGTAAAACATGTTATACCAGTTTTCTTTTACATTATAATAAAATGTTGGAATCTCAGTTTTGCCTATTTTAAAATTATGTTACTGACCTATAACTACCAAGAAGGGAAGATTATACATTTCCAGCAGAAGTTATTTGATATTTAGAGCTGTTTTCAGTTAATACCTAATGCAACATTTATCTAGATTTGACAAAATTTATGAGACAAAAAGGGTAGAGTGTATGACTGACTCATTCATGAAAATTGGTTCCTCTTTTAATTGGTGCTTTGACTTATTAAAAACCAGGTATATACTGCTCAAAAGCAGGTGCATCGAGTCAAAGCAGAAAGCAGGCTGAAACATTCAACTTTGGGATAGATATTCAGATAGCTCTTTGTAATATCATATTGATGCAGAATACCTGTGGATTGTAATGAAGTTGACCTGATTGATTCATCACTCCAAATTGAGATGAACACTCGCTGTAAGTGCACTGTCATTATCAATCTGCTTCAGAAATGATGCAGCTCTGGGGTGTTTATTGTTTTTAATTTATGTACTGCCCACTTGACAAAAAAGGCAGAATAACAAGGGAACACATGAAAATAATATTGCAAGCATATATTTTATTTTATAAAAAATGTAAGATATGACAATTGAAGAGTTCAGTTAGCTGTTTTATTGCTGCACAGGAAGTTTCTCAGACTGACTGTAAGACTAGATAAGGTTCAATGGCATTCAAGAGAGGTTGGACTTCATCCTCTTCTGCTCACATAAGGATACTAGACTAATTCCCCATTTGATTCCTCCCCTTCGTTTGGCCAGTCTTTCTTCAACAAAAATATTTTAAAAAATAAATTTTTTTAAAGATGACATGATTTCCAGAAATGGAAAATCTAGGAGAAGGATTCTTTCAATCCTATGTTCTTCATTTCCTGTGTATTTGTGTGTGTGAAATCTAGCATTTTATTGGCAGACTCCTATGTGTGTTCTTTGGAAAGAAAAAGTGTGATGGCTAGTCAGCAAAATAAAAAATAATTATAGTTAGCACAACTGTATCTATGGAATGCTTTATATGCTTATTGGTTTTTTTCTTTTAAAGAAAGCTTCCTGAAGATATGCTAATTGGGACAGTAAAGAATTCAGTACAAATTGAGATATATAGGTTAATTCATATTAAAAAAATGCTCCCAAAATGCAAAGTTTATGTATACTTTTATAATAAAAAGGAGGTACATCTGCAAACCAGAAGCTTTGCCCCTGATATTTAATGTTTTGTATCCATTCAATAACAAAAAATGTCTGAAGGCATTACAGATGAAAAGAGTAAAAAGGCAACTATTATAAAATAAGATACAATGATTTATCCATTGAATAAAATATATTTTAATCCTAGAAAGATCATCAGTATTAAACAGCTAAGCTTTTTATTTAAAAAATATTTAAAGGAAACAAGTACAGTAGACATTTTCTGAACTATTACTTATTCAGGAATTGTATTTCCAGCTCGCTAACACTTTCAAGAGAGCCGATGAGCATGAAAACCAACATTGGACTCAAAACAACACATGACGCCACCACCGTTCTTCCTCACCAGACTCAAACCCAAGCCCATCCCATGGACAAAGGAGAGCCACTATCCGGAAATCAGACCATGGCTGCATCACCAGTTGCTGCACCCCCCAACCCCCCAACCAAGCAAACGGACACACACCATGTACATGAATAAATGGGCCTCTCACCTACCAGACATCTGGAAACTAGCCCTTACTAACAAATGAGTCCCAGCCATGAAAAGCAACACCAGGCACAAAACAACACATGACCACCACCACCATTCTCCCTTATCAGACTCAAACACAAACTCATCCCATAGACGAAAGACAACTACCTACTACCCATCCAGAAACGCCGAGGACGCGCATGCTGCCATCACCAGCTGTGCCACACACCGCTGACTCCAAACCAAGCAAATGGACACATTGCCCATGAACACATATCAGGCCTCAAACTTGGAGCCAAACCAAAACCCCAGAATGTCACATCACACGCCCACCACTCAGGATAATCCCACATCACGAGAACTCAGGAAGGTTACATCACAAAAACCTCAGGATGTTGCAACAAGCCAATGACCCAGGAGATTACAGCAGCAAGATCCAGGATGTCACCAAACAGTAGAACTCAGAAGGTCATCAACACGCCCATACCAGGTCATTACAACAACCAGGAGGCTGATAGACAGGCCAGCCTAATACCTTAATCCACACATTGTTCTTACAAAAAGCCAATCATCTGCAAACCATTCACTCCATCAACCAATCAGAGAAATGCAGAACACAGTCAATCTCCCCACGCTAGTATATTTGGAGGGACAGCAGTTCCGATCACGCTTTGCTCACACAAACACAAGCCAAAAGGCACCAAGCCTGTAGATGGGCAAGTGCGACTCGATCAAACGTTGCCAAGATGGCTCTCACCTTACATTGAAAAGAGCCCGAACACGTCAAGACCTGACACACTTCGTACCCATGAAAAATCGTACGAATACTATATATTTGTCCCACGTCCATTATAGATTCGTGGCTTTTAAAGTCTGTAGCAATGTTTCAGCAGATAATCCTCCATCTGCCACCTTCATCAGGCTTCTGCTATGTGTGTCTTGTCTGTGTAATCAGATTTTCACAGCGTTTTATCTGGTTTTAAATTTTGGGCTAGCCTACTGCTATGCCCAGAATGGTTTTTTTCTTCATCCTGATTAGGTTGCGGAAGTATACGCCCCTGAACCCACATACGAACTCAATACAGAAAGCCTGATGATGGGCAGATGCAGATTCTACTGAAAACATTGCTACAACTTTAAAAGCTCAACTACAATTGACGTGGGGATAATACCTGATGGAAGCTGAACAGCAACATATATATATAACTACGCCTGACCATATTACGAATCAGTACAGCAAGCCTGATAGATGGCAGATGAGATTCTGCTGAAACGGTTGCTACAAACTTTAAAAGCACAAACTCCAATGAACGTGGGATAATACCCGAAGGAAGCTGCATAGCAACACATGTAAGAACCCGCAAAACTTAAAAAAACAAATATAGCTATCATATGGTATTATATGTCATGTGTGTGTGTATATATATATATATATATTGGTTTTTTTAAGATTTCGCGGTACTTACATGTGTTGCTGTTTAGCTTTCCTTCGGGTTTATCACACTCTTGTAGTGGTGTTAAAGTTGTGAGACTCATTTCAGCAGAGCCTCAGTTCTGCCATCAATCAGGCTTCTGCTATGGATGTGGTTTCGTTCAACAGCTTTTGGTTCACAATTGATGGCTGGTCCATTTCTGATTGGCTAGGAGCCTGCGGTCTGAGTTCACTGACACCTATCAATCAAACCTCCAAGTCAAGTGGAACGACAGACCAAGGCTCCTAGCCAATCAAGAATGGACCAGCCTCGAATTTGGAACCAAAAAGGCTGTGAGAAACACATCCATACAGAAACCTGATTGATGGCAGATGAGATTCGCTGAAAACACTTGCTACAAACTTTAACAACACTACAATGACGTGGATAATACGCGCGAAGGGTAAGCTAATTTATAGTATATATATATATAGTATATATACATATATATTAATATATATATCATATATATATTATATATATATACTATATACTTATATACTATAAAGTTATATAGTCATATATATTATATATATATATATATTATATGCTGTTCTTAGCTTACCTTCGGGTATTAGCCACGTCATTGTAGTTCTTGTTTTAAAGTGTGGTAGCAACGTTCAGCAGAATTCTCTAAGCTAACAGCCACACAACACACAACATTACACACTATATACAATACTATATACTATATGTTTTTTTTAAGGTTTTCGTGGGTACTTTACCATGTGTGCTGTCAGGCTTCCTTCGGGTATTATGCCCACGTCATTGTAGTGTTTTAAAAAGTTTTGTAAGAACACTTCAGCAGAATCTCATCTGGCCATCATCAGGCTTCTGTATGGATTGTGGGTCAGGGTACTTCACATTACAAGAACAGGGTCTTCCATAAACAGAAGCCTGATGATGGCGAGATGATGATTCTTGCTGAACGTTGCTATCAACTTTAAAAGCACTTCAATGATCGTGGGATAGATACCCAAGGAAGCTGAACAGCAACACATGTAAGAGTACCCGTGTAAAATGGAAAGTATATTTGGCCGACATTTCAATGACAATTCTCATTCGTCAATCGTTCAGGCTTGGTGTCTTCAGCTTTGTGCTTCCCGGCAGTAATGTGCAGCTTGCAGCTGTTTTTAAACTTGTTAACTGCCAGTGGGGGTGCAACTTGACTGGGTGGGGCTTGGCTGTGTTCTGATTGGGCTGGGGGGTTGGCTGTGTTCTGTTCATGGGGGGCTTGGCTGTGGTGGTAACATCTTGTGTGCTCTCGATCGGGTGTGGTTTGTGTGTCATCTTCGATGTTAGGCATTTCGTTTGTTAATGAGGGTGGGGTTTCCAAATGGCTGGTAGGCAGGATGTATCATTCTTTTATTTCATGCTGTTGGGCGTTTTTCTATCTCTATGGCTTCTCTTGATTATCTTGTTTGTTGAAGTGGTTCTGGTTTTGGCAGATAGTTCTGGTATTTTTTGAAAGTCAATCTTCATGTCCATTGGCTTTGAGGTGTTGGACCAGGAGAAGGTTGTTCTTCCTTTTTGATTGAGTTCCTTGTGCTTTTCTTTCAATGTGTGCAACTTAATTCTTCTGTTGGTTTGCCTGACTGTATGTGGGCGGTGCAGGCGCTGCAAGGGATTTCGTTTATACTCTTGGTTTCTAACTTGATTTTTGCTTTAGGGTTCTGTAGGATGGTGCATATTTTTTCTGGTTTGTGCAGAATGCTGTCTTAATGTTGTGGTTTTTAGAGCGATCTTGCTGATTTTGTCTGTAATTGCCTTTTGATATTATGGGAGAGGGCTTTCTCAATTCTCTTGTTCTCTTCTGGATTTTCTGGCTTCGGGTTTGTTTTTGGATTAGGTGGGTAAATCTTCTTTCTTTGGAAATCCATTGGCTTGTTAGTACATTAGTGAGAGCTATTTGTAGTTCGTTTTGTAGGTGTTGTTCATTCAGCTCAGCATTTGTTCTGGAGATGGTGTCTGGCTACGAATTGATCTGTGCTGCGGTGGTTGGTGTGAGAGTTCATGTTAGCATGTTGTTCTTTTTGTTATAGTTCCCTATTTTTTTCTTGCTGTTGCGCTACGATCTTTTGGTGCTATGGCTCCTGTATGGTACTACGTGCTGTAGATGCGGGATTTCTGTATGGAGTGGCTGGCCATGTTTTCTTGTATACTAAGACATCTAGGAAGTAAGTTGATTGTTAGCTTCTGTTTCCCATGGTGAATTTGTATTTTGGGTGTGTAGGCGTTGAGGTGTGTGGCAGGAAGTTGTTTTGCAGTTTTTCTTATCCTGTGCTGCCAGATTATGAAGGTAGTTATGCTACGTATCATATATATATATGTGTGTGTGTGTGGTGTGTGTGTGTGTGTGTGTTCGAAAAATTATAGATTTTTTTTAATACATAGCAGTTATATATTTTTAATGCAACTTTTATATAACATCAGTAACAATAGGAAGAAGACCAGAAACACTTTCTCACCCTGTTAGTTGAGGATAAAAATTGCTGAGACTTCTATCATGTATTTCTCAAGCTTTTCTTGCCCAGTTTTCACCATTGGTTGATGCAACAGACTATAATGTAAGGCTTGAATGGTCCTTTGATAGCTCCTTTCAAAATTCCTTCTTAACAGAAATTTTCATTTAAATTAATTCTTTGTAGAGGGGTATCTTTTTCCATTAATAGAATTTAGTAATATAACCAAACGCATTGATTTTGATTGAACTATACATGCATTGCATTGGCATTGGGCTATCCAATCTAACTGCAGACATTATTTATATACACAAGGTTAGTAATCCTTATATTCCTGAATTTTATTTGTGAGAAGAACCTCTAAGAGAAATTTTTACACATTCAGATATACTTATAGAAATTATTTATGATACAACTATGGCAAATTTATTTAATAGGTTTATCTTTATAATACTAGTTTCTCCTTTAAATTTGCGTACACAAAGGTATTGCATTATGATGACCTTAACAATTGTCTATGAATCGTTTATTATATTTCTTTAAATTCATCTCCAAATTCTTCCAAAACCCTTTCAAATTGTTCTGAAGAAAAGATAATATACAACTCATCATTATCACTATTCCAACTGAACTGGCGTTAGCGATTTTTCAGTCGCTGTTTCCCCCTAGCATTTCCCATAAAGCCCAAGTCAAACTGCAGTGCCTTGACATGTGCACACGCATGATTTAATCTTTTTGAATAAAAGAAACTCCTCTTCATACTTTTTGGATTCACAACTTAGTAATCCCAACCATTTCATCTACCTTTAAGTCCTATTGTTGAAATTTCTGTGTGGCAGTGCGTGTGTATTACTGCATGGCATTCATGTCACTGTTAGGGGCTGCTGGTTAATTGCTACATTATAATTTCTAGTTTAATTTCAAATTACATCGGCTAGACACCTTGGCTTTTTGGGAGCACCTGATCTAATGGCAAATGCGATGATCTGTATATTATTACTAACATGAATTGGATAATTATTGCAGGATGCACATAGTGGGACAAAGGTGCCCTTTTAACGCTTTGAAGTGTTCTTCTTATCAACTTACTTTCACCAAACTCAAGCAGTTACACTTGTTTAAAATATCACGTCTCTATTATTTGATGCATTAAATGAGCAGGTGTAAGCTATACAAATAGTTGCTTGTCCACTCTACTTGGGCATATATTTATAACAAACTAGATTCATGGCAAGAAAGGAACAGAGAGCACGCTGTCTGGGTGATTATACAGGGTACCATCACAACTTCTTTCTGCAGAAAAGTGAGCTCTTTCAAGTCCATTGGAAACCCATGACAGCCATAAAGAGTTATAGAACGTTTGAACCTTGGGCTCTGCCTCTGTAACAGCCTGAAACTCCAAAAACATTAGCAATATTATTGTGCAAAAGTTACCACTTCTATCTTTCAGGGATAATGAAACTTAGAAAGAGTGAAACTATATATGAGATAGACTCCATTTGCAGACAAAGCAAGATAGTTCAAGCTGATGATTGTCATAATTGAAAATGTTATATGGGCCTTACGCAGCTCATGAAACCTCAATCACCAATCTTCAGAAAATTATAATCATTACGATCGCGAAACCAATAAAATAAGGATTGTTTACAATAGAAAATATCCGGCACCTCTGAAAAAGTCATAGAGCATGCATATGTACGTCAAGTACTTGGTTTGGGCTCCTTTTGCAGCAATTGGCATGGCATGGAACTATATAGCACTGTGGCACTGTGAGGTTTTTTATGAGAATGACTTCAATAGCGAGTCCTTCAGCTGCATCTGCATTATTGGTCTCATGTCTCGTCAATCTATTCTCTTGGCAAATGCTCCATAGATTCTTCTCATGGGTTTCAGGTCAAGCGAGTTTTGCCTGGCACACATCCAAGGGCGCAGGTAATCCTCATTGGTCGAATGTTGAACCAGGTTTTGGCAGTCGTGGGCAGGTGCCACAGTCTGGCTGCGGAACAAATGAGATGGTCAGCCATCCCCGATAGCATCCATCTGAGCAAGGAACATGGAAGGTGCCCAAATCTCCTGAGTAGATGCTAGTGTATGACCCTCGGACGTTAATGAAGCACTTGGCGAGACGCAACACCAGTCAGTACTACATGGGGCTCCCAGAAATCAAACACAAACTGTGGAAACTGCACAACTGGCACTTCCAAGCAACTTGCAGTGTGCGAGTTGGTTATTATTAAAGTGCCTCTCCATTCTTCCTCCGACTCTGGGTCCTTGGTTGCCAATTGAGATGCAAAAAAGTTTGCTCTCAGTTCAGACAAAGAGGTACTTTGGACCACTGCAGCAACAGACCAGTTCTGACATATGTTTGTTGTTCGGAGCGGACTTCTTGACAAGAGAGGAATAACAAACACTTTGAAGCCCATGTCCAAGGAATCCATTTTGTTGTGGTGGCTTCTGATGCATGACTCCAGCCTCCGTCCACTGCCTATGAAAGTCCCCAACACTTTTAAATGGCCCTTGTTCCTTGACAAATCTTCTCCAGGCCTGCGGTCACTCCCTGCTCTTTGTCGCACCTTTTTCTTCCACACTTTTCCCTTCCACATAAGCTTTATATTATGTGCTTTGATACAGCCACTTTGGGAACATCCAACTTCTTATGCAATTTACCTTTTGAGGGCTTTCCCTCTTAACTGGAGGGTAAATTCAATTGATGGTTTCTGCACAACTGGTCAGGTCAGCGGTCTTTTCCCATGATTGTTGATTCCTACTGAAACCAGACTGAAGACCATTAAGGCTCAGGAAACCATTGCAGGTGTACTATGCTTAATTAGCTGAATGAGAGTGGACACTTTGTGGCCATAGAATATTGTAAACCCTTTCACAATATTCTAATTATTCTGAGGAATGTGGATTGGGGGGCTTTTTATTGAGCTGTAAGCCATAATCATCTCAATTATGACACATCACAGCTTGAGCTATCTTGCTTTGCATGTAATGACTCTATCTCATATATTAGTTTAACCTTTTAAGTTTCATTACTGAAATAAATGAACTTTTGCACGATATTCTAATTTTTCAAGTTTCACCTGTATGTGGCTTGACTGTTATATTTTCAGTGCAGTTCAAGTATCTGTGACAAATGTTTTTTTCTTAGGAGTTGTGTCCTTAAATTTCTGTCCTGAGAGTTTTTTAATTTCAATGTTGCTCTGGGAGACATTTCTATACGGTCTATTCAATAAGAACAGGTAATTATTCAGTAAGATCAAATGCCCATCCTAAGTAAATAAACACCAAAAATTATTACTTGGTGAAAAAATATTTTAAATTGAGATTAATAAACAAACAAACCAAAAGCATAAACACTTGCTCCCATCGCATAGATATTTCAAACTAAAACTCAGGACTGGCTAACTGACTGAAAATAACAATTTACATTATTGTGCCAGAATAATTGAGCCTCTTTTCTTTCTTTATTTGGGTGGGGGAGGCATTGCAACATAAAAAATGAATAAGACTTATACTTAGGGTACAAAAATGGACAGTTTTGCTTCTTGACTTAAACAGTTTTGGGGATGTTTTCTATGAGCTTTGATGTTTTAGTTTTTGCAAGTATAACCAATGCTGGAATCTACTGCAAGTAGTATCTGGAAACAATATGCTAGCTTTAAAAATATTAAGAGTTCCCAACTGAATGGACAATTTGTTCTTTAGTACTCTGAAGGTCCTTTTTAGTCTTCCAGTATTTTGATTCTCTGGTAGCAGGTGTGCTATCCATATTCTCTTTAATTCAAAACATTGTATAACTTGTATTGTTCTAGTTAGAAGTGAAGAGCTTGTGAAAACAAAAGATTAATAAAAATAATAAAAGGCAGCATTTCAAATCTGGCATAAAGTTGGCTAAATTTAGAATGGATTACAACATGCAATGTGTAAATGAACAATTTGTTCGTTTTTTTTGGACACCTACAAAATCAGGCATGTCCAACAGAGATTTGCAAGTGAGATGACTGTCCACAACACATTAAGATCTTGTATTCCAATTCTAGTTTTTAATAGGGTCTATAAACTGCTTGACTTTATTCAGGATTTAATTAAGTTTGGGAGAACAGTAAATTGTAGCTTATGGGACAACATGAATTAAATCCATTTTACTTATTTTGACCTTTTGTTATTCCATGCAACTATTTTAAAGTGGCTGTGGTCAGCATCAAGAAAGAATTGCATATAAATTGTGAATTTTAAAGTAGAAGCCTGATATAGCTATTTATTAATCAAGCATTAGTTATGGTAGTTAAGCATTTAGGGATAATAAAAAGTAAATGTGCTTTTGGTGTAAACTACGTTAGATGAAAATGTATTCTTGAAGAAAAATGGCTGCAGTAAGATTATAGAGAATATTAATCATGTTATTTCCATATTTTACAGAAGGTTATGTAGATGTTGCTAAAATATACAACAATTTAAGAAAGTGAATAATATGAATAATAAAATAAAATGAAAAAATGCAACGAGGCTTAATTTGATCACTACAATGAAAAGAACAACTTCTTTTTTCTGAATAGCTTGGTTGCTTTAGCATTATTGATAGTAATGGTTACTATCTTAAAAGATGGCAAAGAATAAATACAGAATAACAGATTTGGAAGGGAATTTGGAGGTCTTCTAGTCCAATCCACTGCTCAAGCAAGAGACCCTATACAGGGGTGGGATTCTACTGGTTTGCACCGGTTCGGTAGAGCTGGTTGTTATGATTCCCAGTAGTTTGGAGAACCGATAAAATGGACCTCTGGCTGGCCCCACTCCTCTCCACTCACTTCTCTGTTCCCTGCCCAGTCAGTCCTTATTGTGCATGAACAACATTGTGCGCATGTGTGACAATCTCTGATGGCATTCTCTCCCCACCCATCCCGCCCAGTCACTCCTTATAGTGCATGTGTACTACATTTTGCCACCTGCCACCATTGCTTCCAGCAGCAGCAGCCAGCTAGCCAGCCAGCCAGCCATCACTGCCTGCTTTCCACCATCTGATCTCCCTAGGTAAGTGAGGCTCTGCAAGCCCTGGTCTGTTACCTGGTCTGTTACCTGTTACTGCTGTCACTAGCCCCAGTTATGTCCTGACACCTGGACCAGCCTAGGCCACCATTGCCGAACCACCGCCACCACTACCACCCTTGCTTTTGCCACCACTGCTGCCACAATCCCCAGTTGAGTCCTGACTCCCGTGCCAGCCTAGGCTGCCACTGCCATGCCATGCTGTCCTCAGCACTTGCAGCCTAGCAAGTTTCCCCGCCCCCACTTGCCTGGATTTCTGATGGCCGAGAGAAAGGCAAGCCAGAGCTGACCTGTTGCTGCTTGGGTTCCACCTGGATTCTTTGCAGCTGCTGGGCCTTGCCTGCTAGGGGCAGGAATGGGAAAGCAACCAGGAAGCATGATGCTATGCCACCCACATCACCTCTTGCCTGCTGCCCTATCCCTCTGCTGCCCACAGGCCTGCACACTTTGGCTGAATGCGGGCCACCGCTGTGAGAATGATGCATGTCAAGCCTCATGAGAGCAGATCTTGCAATTTGCACAGTGGCAGCACACACTTGGTTAAAATGCTCGGCATGAGGGAAGGCCACATGCAGCCCTCCAGTGCTCTGTTTTCACTGGCAGAGTAGAAAACAAAGCTCAAGGGCCTGTTTTTGCTGGCTGAGCACCTAGGTTACCATAGGCATCCCCACCACATTGAGCTAACCTTGTCTACTCTGGCGACGCCCACCCGGGCCATCCAAGGTCAAACACAACTCTGATGTGGCTTTCAATGAAATTGAGTTTGACACCCCTGAACTAGACATTCTCGCAACCATTCTGCATATGTTTTAGCTTCCAGTCTCCTAATCTTTTCTGTTGCTCTTCTCTGCACTCTTTCTAGAGTTTCAGCATCTTTTTCATATTGTGGCAATCAAAACTGGATGTGGTATTTCAAGTAGAATAGAATAGAATAGAATAGAATAGAATAGAATAGAATAGGATTTTTTTATTGGCCAAGTGTGATTGGACACACAAGGAATCTGATTTTTACCAAGGCATTATAAAATGGTATTAGCACTCTATGTGTTCTTGATTCTTTCCTTCTGTTAATGCATTGGCTTTTTCGGTGGTTGCAATCCATTTCTGGCTCATATTTAAATGATTGTCCACGAGCTCCAAGATCCTTCTTATTGTTACTACTATCATTGTGCCAGGTTTCACATATACATCATTTTCTGCTTTCTACCCTGTTTCTCCAACAATACGGCCTCCCCCAATAGGAAGTCCCAGCATGTTTTATTGGCATGAAATGAAATTAAGACCTTCCCCCCAAATTAAGGCCTATATTAAAACATGTGAAATTGGGGGGAATGGTTGGGGGGCTTGCCGGTAGGAAGTACTTTTGTTGCACACCTGGATATGATGCTGCCTGTGTTGACCCCAATATGAAGTGCCCCACCAGCTCCGAGGTCAATATCCAAGCCGTTGCTGCCCACCCAAAGATGCAAGGGGGGGGGAAATTAAGTCACCCCTGAAAAGACAGCCTAGCCATTTTTTCAAGGCTCAAAAAAAAAATAAGACCCGGCCTTATTATATGAGAAACACGGTAGGAATTCAATGTACCTTTTAAAAAGATGAAATATATTTCCTTACAAAAGGTGATGCATTATCTAGCCTGGTAATAATATATCCATGAGATTAAAGTAAGAACTATAATACAAACTCTGGGAACATCTATTATTGCAAGTGTTTTCTGTATAACATGGCACACTTAACTCACCTGCATATGTCTTTTACACAAACTAATTCTCAGAGAAAAATATTTTAGCTTACAAGAGAAATAGGGATGTAGTCCACTGATGTCATGACACCAATTAATGGAGACAGCCAACATGATTGACCCATTTTAATAGAGTGAATTAACAACCCACACATATGTTAACAGAAATTGGTTTAGCTGACAGATGTTGGTAATGCAAAGTCAGCAAAGCATGAAATAGATGAGGATAAATATATTAGCTCTGCTTCTTCACTACTCAAGAAAATTCCATGCAAAAATTAATTTTTTGTCTCATAGGGCTCTGTATTGCGTGGGGACAGTNATTAATTTTTTGTCTCATAGGGCTCTGTATTGTGTGGGGACAGTGTAAAAGAGGAAAAATTTTCCCATTAAATTCATAGAGCAAGGAGGTTGATTTTTATATTTTTATTTGGTCATGTGTATCTCATAGAAAAATTATAGTCAAACATTTGTGCAATGATACAGATAAAAGTTAAGAAATATAAAGTCTCTATCAACTTATGTATATTAAGAAAACCTAGGAGTTTGTCTGTCCCATAGAAAAGCTCAGCTTCAGATTGACTGAAGCTTGAAAAATAGATTCCTTAACCAAACTCTGAATGCTGCATATCTGTAATTAGGCCTGAAATCTTCTGCTTTCATTTCCTAGAATTTATTATACACTGCTGTAATTTACTACGTAGAAATAAAGAGATTGAACTGCCAAAATAGGTTTTAAGATGAAGGTAAACAATAGAGTTTTGAAATGCTTGTCAAAAGAATATGTAAATTTTAAGATTCTTTTATCACCTATGGAAAGCAAATAGGATCCATTAGTGTAAGTTTAAAGAATATCTTCCAGATGGAATGTAACAACCAATGCAGCAATCTTAAGTAATGTAGCATAGCTATTATATCTACATTGCAGAATGCAGATAAGAAAAAATTACTTTTCTGAAAATGCAACTAACCAGCTCTGCCTTTGTGTAACTTGCTTGTGTAATTTAAAAAGTAAATTTCAGATGGTCCCATTTGTTAAGCAAATTGTAGTTCATGATTGCTTGCTCTGTTTGAGGTTTTAAGCTCTGAATGCTCATTTAGTTTTTTAGTGTCTTGTATTTATATGATAAACAGATAAAAATGGAGAAAATGCCATATATGAGTTCTGCTCTAAATCTGAGCAGGCTGTTTTACTGCATCTTGCTCTTCCTTCTACTATACAAATATGGAGACAGCATAGCTAACCTTTTCATAGCTTTTATGAAAATTGGGCTAATCTGACAATCAAATTAGTATCAAAATTATAAAGGAAATTATTTGGAAAAACTAATTTCTTTTTGATATAAATAATATCAAATTTTTGCCTTTTAAAATGATGGGAATATGAGTAGAATTTATCAAGTAAGCCAAAGTAAAATCTTGAGAAGACCTTACAGCTCAAAGGGATATCACATTTACATGAGGAGTATCACCACACATGCACACATACATACAGTTATATATACAACTAATAAAACCATGTACTTTAGACATAAGAGATAGAGATACAAATAAATAATAATAATCTATTTTTATTTCCCCTTTGAGAATTTAAGAAAAACCATGGATGTTTTTTTTCATCAAAGAACTCTTGAATATTTGGCTAATAGCTTTCCTTGCCCTTGTAAGCAGACAATTTAATGGATTTTTTTCCTAGAATGCTCAACTCTTCTATGCTATTCCTGTAGAATAGTGGTCACCAACCAGTGGGCCACAGCCCATAGGTGGGCCTGAGAAAATTTTGGTGGGCTGCAGAGAAATCTCATACCCAGAGTACCCTCCCCCCAAGCAATTAATCCAGGCTGTGCGGAAACACATGGCTGTGCTGCCCACATGGCCCACGGGAACCCTCTCCACCCACTCACTCCTTACCCGGCAAACTTGCCTCCTAAATTGCTATTTTCCCTTTTTCTGACCATCAGCTGTGGGAGATTTAGATTAGCTAGGAAGCAGGAAATGGTTGGATTTCTTGCTTTCTAGCTAGTCTTTAGAGCTTCAGCTCCGATTTTAAGCACAGCCGAACCTCCCTTAGGACTGAAGGTTCTATTATTCAGTGCAGACTCACGGCAAGCAAATTTTATGTGACAGACTGAGCTAGTCGATGGCAAATAGATAGATCATTGAATTATTCTGTGAGCAACTCAATCTACCTGCATGCTTTGCCTGATTTTGAGTAAACGTTGCTCTCTTTTTAATAAAAAAAATCAATATTTATATATTTATAATATTTACATACAAGCCATGCCCAGCCAATCACATGACACCCACAAATTAGACCATGCCCACAGAACCGGTTAGCAGTCCCTGGGATTTAAAATTATGAGTTTGGTGGTCCCTGAGGTTCAAAAGGTTGGCGACTCCTGCTGTAGAAGGTATTATCATCCTTAATGGACTCTGTTATCCTTTAGCTAAGTTTGACAACTACCCTACAATCCAGGGTACATTATGTGAAAGGTGCATAGTTGGCTTTCCCAAGATCTGTGGACTGGAATCTAAAATTGAATTATTAATTATTCTTATTGTATATAGTCCTCTCTCTGCTTGATTTATGTTATTCTAATATAATTTTTCATGTTAGGTCTTTTTGTGGCACAAGATTTCAACGTAGTCTTTTAATGATTTTTATGTTCTGCTGCTGGAATTAAAATGCATATGTTGGTTCAGCAGGATTCTTCCAATACTTTGGCATCTCTCTTATAGTCAAAGAATCCATGGTTTTAAAAAGTCACATATTATATACATTTAAAAGTGATTATGTACTACTAATAAAATATACACAATTAATTTAATTAAATTTATTACTTTTTTACAGTGGTGCTTTTTTCTATTTCTATTAGCAATAGCACTTAGACTGATATAGTGCCCCATAGTGCTTGGAGGCAGTTTACAATGTCAAAATTTTTCACTCAACAATCTGGGTCCTCATTTTACCAACTTTTGAAGGATGGAAGATTGAGTCACCCTTGGATCAAACTCCAGGCTGTGGGAAGAGTTAGCCTTTAATGCTGCATTCTAACCTCTATGCCACCAATTTGTATTATTTGCACTAATACCTCATCTGCTTTTCCTAGGATCATAGGACACAATAGTGGCATGTATTAAAAGGCTTCAATTTAATGTTGTCCCTTTCAAATATCAGCAAAAGTATTACAATATATTGATTCTGTACCAATACTAATGTAAGCAATTGATTGACTAAATGCCATTAGGTAGAAGTTAACTTTTAATGATTGCATAGATTTTCTTCACAATGATCTATTCCTTCATTTGTCTTTCAGATCTTAATGGTGCTGTAATTGAGCACAAAATGCAAACTACAAAGAAAAAATATATTTTGGGTGGTACTTGGGTGCTATATTTTGGGGGCTGGGGTGGATGTGGCCAGGGTGAGTGTGGCCAGCTTGACATCTCGTGTTGGGGTTGCTTTGGTGGTCTGAGCGCTCTGCCAGTGAAAATGGGCTCTCAATTTCCATTTTTGGCTGCAATGATTTCCTGCAGCCCTCTGCCAGAGAAAACAGAGTTCTGTTTTCACTGGTAGAGGGCTGCAGGAGGCTGTTGCAGCAAAAAACAGGAGGGCTCTGTTTTTGCTTGCAGAGGCACCATGGGTCAATCCTTTGCTGTTTTCAAGGTGGCCCCATGGACCAGATCTAAACACCCCGTGGGCCAGATCCGGCCCCTGGGCCTTGAATTTGACACCTGGTTTAGAATAATGAATGTGAAAGCAAGGTTTTAATCATTCTACTAGTGTTAAAACAAATTAGATATTACTATAAGATATAAACCATCCTTGATATTGACTGTTTTCCTTCTTTGTTTATCTGCTATTAAAAAATCAGATTTTAAACCTTACTCTTGTAATAGGCTTCATGGCTATGATTTCATCTTGTCTTTCTTATTAATTTTATTACTAGGTTTCATTATAAATATGTAGATTATACATTCTTGTGCAATTATGGTCTTCTAAGTATATTTTTGATTGTTATACAAATAGTTCATACTTAATGCCCAATTGTTTAGTGACCATTCAAAGTTATGATAGCTTTGAAAAAAAGTGACTTCCAACTGGTCCTCACACTTATGACTGTTGTAGCATCATTGCAGTTTTGTGATTGTAGTTTCGGTTTTTGGCAACCCTCACACATTTACAACATCCTTCAGTCATGTAATCATTATCTGTGACCTTCCTAGCCAGCTTCCAACAAGCAAAGTCAATGAAGATACTATCAGGAGGCCATCGGGCATGCTTATGTAGGTTTCACTTAATGACTGTGGGAGATTTGCTTTATGGTCATTTCAAAAATAGTCAAAAACAAGTATGGTCATGTGATGCCTTGCTTGATGACCACACATCTTAATTTTCCAGTCCTTATTGTATAGTATTATGTTGTATTGCTATATAATGTTAACAAAATGAATATTTATAGGAAAAAAAGAATTAATAAAGATTGTGTTCAAAATTTACTGGCAATTTGTTCCTTAAGGACTTTAGTCCTCTAGCTAAAATATACAACAGTTTTATGATCCTAGATTTCCAGGTTCTTTGAGGAAAGCCCTGAAAATGTTTAGGGAAATCCCTATTGCTCAAATCACTTTACAAGTCAGTTTCAGTATAATAGAGCTTAAAGGAAATAGATGAAAGCAACAACTCTTTTCTTTTGGGATGAGACAGAAACCTGCAAAGCCAAGTTTTATTAATGAATAGCAGAGTGGAGTGTGTGTTTGGGTGAGATCTGTAGATGCTTCTTTTGAAACAAAACATGTCAAAATGTCTACTGCAGAAGTGGTATTCAGTAGGTTCTCATCAGTTCTGGAGAACTGGTAGCAGAAATTCTGAATAGTTTGAGAACCAGCAAATACTGTCTCTGACTGGAGATTTTACAGCATCCTTCCCCTGCCATGCCCACCAAGCCATGCCCACAGAACCAATAATAAAAAAATTTGAATCCCACTACTGGTCTACTTCCCTACAATTTTTAGACGAGTTAAGCCATGGGAATTAAACTATGGTTTCCCTTTGCCACTGCTACCTTGTGCACTAATTAAAATCAGAAGTTTGCTTCTTTGAGGTCGGCCAGAGAGCAAAATAAGTTTTTTGTGTAAGACTGTACAACTCTGATATTTGTTTCATCTATTTTGTTGAAGGTCATCTTTTATTGACCTTCACAAATCTAGTGGGAGGCTACTCTACTGATGTAGATTTTGTTTGATGAGTGATGGCTGTGGGAAAGATATCATATCTTCTGGTACATTTATTTAATGAGCTTTGGATATTGGTCCTCCAAGCTCATCTCGAAAGTCAGCCCATTTAAAAACTGGCTGAAATACACCCGAGTGACTTTCACTTACACCATTTTGGCTCACAAGCCAGAGGGTAAGCTACATAAATCTCTGAATAATAAGAGCACTCAAATGTTTTTAAGGGAGGGGGGAAATTGAATTAGTTAATAATTAATAAAATATTTAATTATAATGCCCTCTGAGCTTCAATTCCTAGGGGCAAAATTGTGATGAACTCGGTGCCAAATTCTGTTTTTCAATTTCCTGAAAGTTTTCTTCTCCTATAAAAGAAGTTGATATTTCTCTCCCTCATTCATGAAGTACTGTTGACATTGTGCTGTTGTCTTGAGCTTACCTTCATTGCTGTGATATGATGGGGAGAGCTGTTTGCTTCTCGAGTTGTACATCTCTTCACTTTCATGTTTCCTAATTGGAAAAAGTCTTATGAAGAAGTCTCCCAACCTTATTTTTCCTTAGGATTTAGTTGAACATGGGAAGGCTGTAGATTAATTCTGAACCAAATTAAAATCCTGCACTTTCAAGGTGTTTTTTTTAACTCTCCTTGAAAAGAAGCAGAGGTTTGAAAAAAAATCAAATGCAGTTAAAAAAATAAAGAAAAAATCAGAAAGAAGGTTACTGGACGTTATTTCTCATTTATTCCTTCCTTTCAGCGATTACCTGATTATATTTTAGAATCATTCTTTCTCGTGAGAAGATACTGTTGAAATTTAATGGAGACTACTTCACCTAATTGAACACATATTTAAGGTTAAAATAGTAATAATGAGAAAAGGGAGCTTTAATTTCATATCTCCTTAAAGTTGTACTGGATTTTTCCTATAGGAAAAAAAAATGGCATATTATGTCACTCGTGAGACAATTTTTATCTCTCTCTGGTTTATAAATCAAAAATAATTCCAAGCCCAGCCTCCCCTTGAAATGGGTAACCCAAGATCCATATCCCTCATCAGTGAAATAAGCAAACAGAGCTCCCTGAAAATCTAAATGCCTTCTCTTGCCTTCATCATTATCCAGAAGGCAGTCTTGTTGCTTCTCCTATAAAAAGAATGATAACTATGATAACAATAAAATAATCAATTTCTTCATAGCAGCTTTATAACCAGGATGCAGTTGCTCCAGATCATACTATTGCCTAGAAATGGTGTTTGTTTGACTTTTCGTTTCCCTTTTGGAGTAAGGATTCATTTGGCGCAGAGATATTCATCAATGCAGCTTATCCTTTGTCCATCTTCTCCACAGGCAGTTTCCCCCTCAATTTGCGAGTGCCACACAGTAGTTCCACAATGATAAATATTGGATAAAAATAATGTTACTAACAGAGTGACTGTGCATACTACAGTACTCATTGCATTGCCTGTGTTTAAAATAAGATAAGGCTGGGTAGCAGGTTGGATTTGATTCAAAATAACATCCTCAGAGCATGCAGGAGCACAAATATAGCACCTGGCTGAAGCTGGTTAAACCGCTGTGTTTTACATCTAAAATGCATTTGGCTCATTTCAGTGTTATTTTATATCGCTGTTTAAGAATGTCTTTCTCGCCTCAGTTCTACAGACAAGTCCTGACACCCCCCCCCC
>BHFT01031017.1:0-12906 GCA_004320025.1 Laticauda laticaudata
GCCCTGAACTTACCTGCATCCAAAACGGGCCACATGGAGACTCCTGGGAGGGGAGAGGTGGGGCAGGGGCGCCAGCCAGGAGTGGGATTTGGGGGGTCTCTGAACTGTGCAGAATCATCGCTAGGGGCTCTCCCAAACCCCTGCAAACTCCCAGCAGCCCACCCTTGCCTGTAACATCACAGAGAAGATGCTAGTATTGTTAAAAAAAAAGAAAGACATTGCATAAATCTAAAACTTATGCAGAACTTCTTTCTGGAACTGTTTCTTGTTTAAAATTCTACATTTCCTTCAAGTAATCTTTAATCTTATGCCTCCCCAAAGGCAAATATTTAATACAGCACCACTAAAAGATATTTAATGCTGCTTTTCTCCAAAGTGGTATTGAATGTCCACTAATAAAACAACTGTTGGATGAATGATCCCTGGAGGCTATTAAAATGTCTTTTCTCTCCTCCCAACAGATATTCACCTGGTGGTCTTGAATTTTTTCCTCCTGCTTTTAAAAGATCTCCCTTTCCGCTTGAAATGTTTTTAGTTTCTACTGCTTTTCCTGGCTCCAATTCTGTCCTTGTTCCAGATGTAAGATGATGCGATAAGCCGTCTTTTCTTTTTTGTAAACAGTTACGGTAAAAGAGGGTTTCTGCGAGTCAAATGTCGTGAAATGGAGACATTTCACATATACACACAGTAGAAAAATCTATGAGACTGGGGCCTTTGTGCCGAAAGTTCTACAGTCACATAGGTTTGTCAGGAGATATACTTGGTTAGCCAGTTAAAAGCTAGATGGAGGCATTGCAAGCAGCGGTTAGTATGGTTAGTATGAATTGCAATGTTGCAATGTTGTGGGTTTGATTTTTGAGGTTTTTTTCAGCTGCGTTGTTTCACTGATGTGTCACTGTTGAATAAAATTCACAGAGCAGGTAAATTTGGTTGCCAAGGGATGTGTGGTGCAGAAGACAGTAAAGTGGAAGGAAGGAAAGAAGAAACAAAGAAAGAGAGGGAGGGAAAGAAGGAAGGAAAGAAAAAGAAAGAAAGAAAGAAAGAAAGAAAGAAAGAAAGAAAGAAAGAAAGAAAGAAAGAAAGAAAGAGCCAGGGAGGGAAGGAAGGAAGAAAGAACAGAATAGAACAGGTAGTCTTCATCTTACAATNAAAGAAAGAAAGAAAGAAAGAAAGAAAGAAAGAAAGAAAGAAAGAAAAAAAGAAAAAAAGAAAGAAAGAAAAAAAGAAAGAAAGAAAGAAAGAGAATCAGATTGGTCCAGGGAGTTAAAGAACCAGGATAGAAAGTGGGAGCTTATGAGTTCAAGTCCTGCTTTATCTATGAAACCCAGATGAAAGAACTTTGAGCCAATCATCAGGCAACTGGGAGTTCTAGTCCCATCTTTGCCACAAAAGCCAGCTGGGTGACATTGAGCCAATCACCAGGAGACCAGGAGTTCTAGTCCTGCCTTAGCCATGAAAGCTAGCTGGGTGATTTGGGGCCAATTACCAGGGGACTGGGACATCTAGTCTCATCTTAGGCACAAAAGCCAGCAGGATGACTTTGGGCCAATCCCAGGGGTGAGCTGCAACAGGTTCACCCCAGTTCAGGCGAAACCACAGCTAACCAGTAGCTAATTTTATGGCCAGTTCAGTGAACCGGCAAATCCCACCCATGGCTGGCCCTGCCCAACCCTCCCCTCTCAGGAAGCCCCACATGGCCCATTTTGGATGCCAGGTAAATGCAGGGTCTGTGTGGAGTCTCAGGAAGGGCAAAAAAATGGCCTCCTGGAGGTTCCGGAAGGCTGGAAACGGGCTTGTTTTCGGCTTCCAGAGGGCCTCCAGGGCCTGGGGAGGTCGTTTTCACCCTCCCGGAGGCTCGAGGAAATCCTCAGGAGGTTTAGGTTGGGCGAAAAACAGGCCTCTTAGAGGTTCAGGAAAGTCGCTGTAAGGTTTTTGATTTGCAGCTCAGAATCTGACAAGTCCAATGAAACTCTGAACATGAGGCATCAAATAAATAAACATGCTTTTGATTTAATCATTTAAACTAGTTTTACAGGTGCATTCACCCCCCACTTCTGAGATTCCCATCAATATTAGTATATAATTCAAAGGCACGCCAAACATCTGCTATGCAGCAACTGCCATCTGTTTTGCAAGAGCTCTTTACACTTTGTAAAATTTTGGGAGAGGATACTTTTTTTTTTTAACAAAGCACCCTGATAGGATGACTATTTTGCCATCTTGAACTGTGCAACACTTTTTTTCTTTGGGGCTAAATATAAAAGCTATCCTTCCTGTCAGCTTTCTTGCCCCCAGATTGTCTGAACAAGTCAGACAAGTCCATCCCGTTTTCTTCAACCCTCACCTGCCGGCAGCTAATTTTTTTTCCCCAAATGTTATTTATTTTTTAATAGTTACACTAATGATTCCATCTTTCATTCATACAGTATGTCAACATAGATCTTGTGCTATCATAATTAATATTTTTAATTTCTTTATATATTCATCTATTCAAGTTTAACTTGTTTTATTTTCTAACCATTTATAAAATAAATCCCATATCATATAATATTTAGTTTCTTCTTTTTCTTTAATTTCCAGTGTTAATCTATTCATCTCTACATATTCAAATATTTTTTCAATCACTTTTCCTTCTGCTGGTATTTTATCCTTTTTTGAATTCTGCACAAATACAATCCTAGCTGTTAATTTATGTTTCTTCTTTGCTATAACATTCAGGTATCATCCCTAATAAAAATATTTCAGGTTTCAAATGTATATGTTTCTTTAGCATTTTTATCCAACCATGTTTGTATTTTTGTCCAATATGTTTTAGCTTCTGTGCATGTCCACCCATATGGTAATATACTTCAGGTTCATGATGACACCTCCAGTATTTGGCTGATTTATCTTTAATTTTAGCAGCTAAAATTTCTAAGTGGATTGATGGACTATGTGGAGATGGATAGACTCATGATGAAATGAAATGATAAAGAAGGATCAGATTACTACTCAATCTGGAATATTTGGTATCAATGGATAGACAGTGAAACGTGATAAATAAAGGTCAAAAGAGGAAATAATATTGGCATATTGATATATAGGTAGAACCAGTAGTGGGATTCAAAATTTTTTACTACTGGTTCTGTGGGCATGGCTTGGTGGGCGTGGCAAAAGGACACTGTAAAATCTCCATTCTACAAAATCCCATTCCCTCCCCACTCTACTAACCTGCTTTCCAGCTCCATTCCCCTATAAAGGGCAACAAAAGAAGACCCAGCCAATCAGCTGGGACTCGGGAGGCAAACGATAGATGGGAGGGGGGCAGTCAGAAGGGGCATTTGCCAGTTCTCCAAACTACTCAAAATTGCCACCATTGGTTCTCCAGAACTGGTCAGAACCTGCTAAATACCACCTCTGGTTGGACAAATGAGAAGCCATTGAAATTGAGAAACTGTCAGAAAATGGAGATTTAGATAAATATTCATACTTAATTTATAATATTTATGTAGCTATACTTATATTGTATACTTAAAAATGTATAACTTATCTCCTCTTAAAACTATGGAATACAGAGCACAGTACATAGACTATATTTATATAAATTTATTTCTAATCATATATATATCTATCTATCTCGTATATACTCGCATATAAGCCGATCTCGCGTACAAGCCGACCCTTAAAAAACTGCCCCCAAATGAGGAATTTTGCAAAAACTCGCATATAAGCGCGTATAACGGCTGTTATCTATTAGGAAGCTAGGTTTCAGCTGGGTGCCTGGAGGGGGTGTGTGTTTGAGTTGGAGGCATCAGAGGGAGTCTGCCATTGGAGTCATTGGACAGACCAATAGAAGAATAAGTACCCGCCTAGATGAACACAAAAATGCAGTAAAAAAGCTGGAAACAACCTCCTCACTGGGGCAACACATGAAAACCACAGTCACAACATCAACTTCAAGTGGACTGGTAAAAACCTGCCACTAATAGAAACCCCAGCACAGAATCATCAGAGAAGCATAGAGATTGAAAAAAAAGACCTGAGCATGAATAGAAGAGATGATCAAGGCAGACTGATCAATCATTTGGAAACCTGCACTTCTCGAAATAGAAAGATCTCCACACCATAAAAACAGACAAACACCTGAGCACAGGACAGGACTCCCTCTGATGCCTCCAAACTAAACAACCCCCCCACCAGGCAACCCAGGTGAACCTAGTTGCTTAATAGATAACAGCCGTCCTTTCACACGAAGCCAAGCTGCACTGAAAGCCTCCAAACCAAGACAGAGGTTTGCCAGCCAATCAAAGCCACAAAACAGACAGAAGAAACCAGAAACACCAATCATCAAATTCCAAAGTCCAATGAACAGACCAGGCTCATAGCCAATCAGAATGGACCAAGCCTCAATTTGAAACCAGGAGCTGTTGAGACCACATCCACACAGAAACCTGATGATGGAGATTGAAATTCTGGCTGAAACCATTGCTACAACTTTAACAGCACTACAATAGACGTGGGATAATACCCGAAGGAAAGCTAAACAGCATATATATATATATATATATATATACACACACACACACACACACACACACATGTGTGTGTATATACATATGTGTGTGTGTGTGTACTTAGTGTTAATATGTTTTTTCTTCTTGTTTGAACCATCAACGTATATATATATATATATGAATTACTATTATTAATATTATCAAGGCACTGTGAACTAGTATTACTGTTTCTATAAACAACTGTTAAGTGTAAATTGTAGATATTGTATTTTTTGTACTGTCAAGAAAATGTGTTGAAATGGTATTGACATATCTTCTATTATATAAATTTTTGTAAACTTTTTAATATTTTGAATTTCAATAAAGAATTTTTTAAAATTTAAAAAAAAACTTTCTAATTGGATCTCTTTTTTATTCAGGGCATCCAGTTATCTCAGTGTGTTTCTCAGTCCCCTTGTCCAGATAAAACCCTTGGTTTAGTGATGGCTCCAAGTTACAACAGCATTGAAAAAAGTGGCTTATGATCATTTTTCACACAGCGTGTGATCAAATATGTCAGTCAAATATTAATCCATTCTGATCACACCTCTGTGGAAATAAAAATAAATGAAGACACCCTGCTCAGAAATAATATTAAGTATAATAAAGGTAGCCCTCAACTTAACAACTGTTGATTTAGTTACCATTTGGAGTTATAACGGCACTGAAAAATGGGATTTGTGGCTGTTTTTCCACATGAGCATTGCAGCATTCCCATAATCACACAATCAAAATTCAGACACTTGGCAACTGACTCGTATTTAAGACAGTTGCAGTGTCCCGGGATCATGTGATAATCTTTTGTGACCTTCTGATGAACAAGGTCAATGGGGAAGCTGGATTCACTTAACGACTGTGTTACCAGTGGTGAGATTTAAATAATTTAACAACCGGTTCGCCCAGGGTCAGGTTGGTTGTCATGGGAGGCGTGCACCCTCCCTGTCCTCTAGGTCTGCCGCAATTAAGGATGAGCCTCCTGCCACGGCCAAACTATGGAACAGAATTTACTTCCAAAAGTTGTGGGAGCTTCATCCCTGGAAGCTTTCAAGAAGAGACTGGACTGCCATCTGTCTAAATGGTGTAGGGTCTCCTGCTTGGCCAAGGGGGGTTTGGACTAGATGACCTACAAGGTCCCTTCCAACTCTGTTAATATAAACTCATAAAACATTCCTGGTCTCCTTTTGAATTTCCATAAGAAATTCATAAGAAGAGGCGGGGGGAAACGTACCGATCCAGTTGGAGGGATGTGATCTCTAGAGCCTGAGAATGAGATTTATGACACAGCAGCCGTGAAGGTGCTCCAGTTGGAGAATGTCATTTATGACACATCCAGGGGGAAACAGGGTCATAGATGCACCGTAAATTACGTGAGGCAGAGCTGGCTTTGTTAAGATAAGTGCTGACATGTTTCTCCTAATAAATAATTGGATTTCTTTTGAAGTTTGGCTTGAGGCTCATGATTTGATTAGGGCATTCATAGAAACCCTGACAGTTAATCTGTTAAATCTGTTAAATCCAAATGCGGTGACATTAGCAATAATAACAACAACTGTTAAAATAATAATGACAAGTACTTCTGTTTAATGTTTATTTAGTTCGTTTATATTGCTGCTTACATGAAGTGGGACACTTCTCAAAGATTTCTCTTCAGTTGATGGACTGCCTGTCTCTAAAGCTTACTTTTCCAGAAATAAAAGCCATTTTTCTTACGTTTTATCACTTTGCTTCAAGATTGCAGTGAATACATTCACAGCTGGGAAGCTGTCAAAGATGAGGCAAGAAATAGAAGAAATAACATTCCCAAATTAAAAAATTTTTTGTAGGTAGTTCTTGACTTACAAACAGAGGTGTGATTCAGCCACTTCAGACCGGTTCGATTGAACCGGTTGTTAATTTTTTGTGCAGTTCAGAGAACTGGCATTAACGTGGTGACCGACTGGGGTGGGTGGGTAGGGCGAGGTGGCTTCCCAGTCACTCCTTATCTCACCCTCCCTGCCTTGGTTGTGGCCTAACAGCTGCTGCTCTCTGGCTCCCTCGCTCGCTAGCTCACTTGCCTTAACCACGTAGCCCCATGGCCCAGCCTTTGCTCGAGCCTCCTACATAGCCCAGCTTCCTGCCAAGCTTGCTTTGCCATTCTCCATTGGCTCCTATGTGGCCCAGCTACCTGCTTGCCTGGTGAGCCTTCCTTTGCCTCTTTGCCGATGCAAATGGCCTGCAACTGCTGCCTTTTTGCCGGCATGAATGTCCTGCTTCCACTGCCTCTTTGGCAGTGGTGAATGGCCTTGCAGCTGCTGCCTCTTTGCTGGTGCAAACAGCCCGATCTTTCTTGACACGGTTGTGAAGTGAATCACTCCAATTGTTAAGTTAGTAACATGATTGTGAAGTGAATCTGGCTTCCCCATTGCCCCATTGCTGGTCAGAAAGTCATAAAAGGAGATCACGTGAACCCAAGACATCATAAATAAGAGCCAGTTGACAAGCATCTGACCCTGGAGATGCTGCAATGGTTGTAAATGTGAAAAATGGTTATAAGTTAATTTTTCAGTCCTTTTGTAGCTTTGAATGGTCACTAGTATGAATTGTTATAAGCTGAGGACTACCTGTACAAAAGACCTCTCCTGCCAGTCTCTATTGTCAAATCTTTTGACAATCTGTGTGCTTGGTGATAGCAATGTTCACGGAATTTCCAAAAACCTTCTGGAGACACTGGAAACGGAACTCAATGCATCTTCCTAAGAAACTTTTTGCTAAACTGATGAGCTAGTTTCCATTCCCAGGGATAAAGACACAAATCTGAGGCTTTTAGTCCAGGATTTTTCTCATCATGCCCATGTTGGCTTTCCTGAATTAATTTCTTAAGTGCTTGTAAGCAGCCATAATCTCACAAATCTGCTTTGTGAGGATAGATTGCAAATCTTGAATTTCAGGATGAGATGTGTTGGTGTGTGTGTGAGCTAATATCTGAACTACGTAGTGTGTACAGCTAGTCCTCGACTTACGATCACAATTGAACCCCACATTTATGTTGTTAAGTGATTTTAAATTTGCAAAGTGAGGTCACTCCATTTTACAGTGTTCCTTGTCTCACTTGTTCAGTGAATCACTGCAGTTCTCAAATTAGTTGGGAATAATAAAAGGTGAATTCGCAAAAGAAATAAAATACTTAATTTTACATATAATCACTGCAGCTAGGATAGCACTAGCACAATGTTGGAAGAGTGATTAAATGCCAATGGATACTTTGATAATTCAGAAGATCTATGATTGCGCAGAAATGGACAAACTCATTCAAAAGTTAAAGGATAAGGAAGACTCTAAATATTTTGCAGTTTGGGAAAACTGGTTTAATTGGATAAAAAATAGAAACCAGCAAATGAATAGATAGGAAAGAGAAAATAAATAGAGGTTATAATAGGAGTATTAACCAGATAGAGGAAATAAGCATTAAAAAATAGTCTGATAAGAATACACCATTTAAGCAATTAGAAATGTATATGTACATGTTTTGCATTTATTGGATATGTTTTTTTGTCTTGGTTTTGGTTTAGTTTAGTTCAGTTTATTGTCATTGCACTTCGTACAATGAAATCAAACACCATCTTCAGTGCACATCATGACCATGAAAATAAACACAAACACACATCCTTCACCGGGATGGGATTCACATTTTTTAACAACCAGTTCTGTGGACGTGGCTTAGGTGATGGGCGTAGCTTGATGGTCATGTGACTGGGTGGACATGGCTTTGTGATCATGTTATTGGCTGGGCGTGGCCAACTCAATATCACTCACATCGAGGCACGCATCTCCTCGCCTGGCCTCTCATGACTGTGGGGATGCTGCAACAGTCATAAGTGTGAAAAATGTTTTTTTCAGTGCCATTGCAACTTTGAATGGTCACTCTACACAAGCAAAGTACCAGCAAAGTACCAGCAAAGGAGGGGAAAAAAACTCCAGAGAAGTTCCTGAGACAGGAAGTCTAGTTCTGCCAAGAATGTAATAAGGGTTAATGGAGAGGCAGTTTCTGTAAGCAACACCAGAATGTTTCCTTCCTGCCTTCCTTACAGGATTAGCCCTGTAATTTCTTCTAACAACCAGTTGTCTGGACTGCTTAGAATGTTAACAACCGGTTCTAGCGAATAGGTGCGAACTGGTAGGATCCCATCCCATCCTTCACCCTCCACACATTAAACTGAAAACCCTTGACACCACACCAACACTGCACTAGACAATAGAAGTCAACAGAGCTACTGCCCTGGGATAAAAGCTGTTTTTCAGCCTATTTGTGCTTGTTTTTACTATTCTGTACCATCTGCCAGATGGTAATAGTTCAAATAGTTAGTTTTGTTTTTAACTAAATGTTTTGTAATGTGTAAATATTTTTTAATGTTCAATAAAGTTTATTTTTAATTTTTTTTAAAATTAGTAACACGATTGTTAATTGAATCTGGTTCCCACTTCCCCATTGACTTTGCATGGTAGATGATAGCAAAAATGGGATCATATGACCCTGGGAAACCATAACCATCATAAACATGAGTCAGTCGTCAATCATCCAAATGTAAATCGCGTGGCCGTGGGGATGCTGCAATGGTCATCTGTGTGAAAAATGGTCATAAGTCACTGTGCCATTGTAACTTGGAACGGTCACCAAATGAACTATCATATGTCAAGGACTACCTGTATTATAATGCAGAACAATTATGGAGCAGGTGTTTCTAGATCAATTGTAATTCTTGTACAATTCTTGTAATTCTTGTAATTGTACAATTACATTTCTTGTAATTCTGTACAGTACAATTGTACCGTACGGTACAGACTGCACTGTATGGCACGAAAAATGATCTCTCTGAACTCCAGTCATAGTCTAACTAAAAATCTTGTCCATCCTAAATTGACTTGGAGTTTTGGGGAGATGGGGAAATCCCATCGGGGTCAAACCCAAAGGTGCTTTTTAGGAAGGCAACAGGACTTTCTTGATTTTTTTCTTTGAAGAAAAAGACAAGGAAGAAAACAAGAATGTCCAGTTGCCTCCTGAAAAAGCACCTTTGGGACAACCATGACCTGCATCAGTAGTGGTATTCTACCAGTTTGGACCAGTTTCACTGAACCGGTAGCTCTGATGATCAGCTGTTGGGCCCTCCCACCTGCCCCAGCTCTTTTCTGACCTTTATTTCCTGCTCTTCAACCTCAGCTGCAGAGGTGGTCTTCAGCCGGTTCTGACCAGTTCTGTAGAATCAGTAGCAGAAATTTTAAGTAGTTTGGAGAACTGGCAAATCCCACCTCTGACTGGCCCTGCCAACCCCATCTATTCTCTGCCTCCTGAGTCCCAGCTGGGTCTTTTTTGGTTGCCCTGCACAGGAGAACGGAGCTGGAAAGCAGGTTAGTGGGGAGGAAATGGGGATTTTGCAGTATCCTTCCCCCCCGCCATGCCCACCAAGCCACACCCACAGAACCAGTAGTAAAAAAAATTGAATCCTACCACTGCTCAGCTGTTTTGCACAGCACAGCTGATTGCCGTGCATCAACTGTTTTATACCCAGGGCTTGCAGCAGAAGGTGAGTTGCAAATGCTGCGTGCACGCAAAGTGCGGGCTCACACCGAACCAGAAGGAAAACTTTTTGAAACCCACCACCGTCCTCTATCCATCAGTGTCAAATTTTTCTCTGTAATAGTAACAAAGAAGTGGAAAGTTAAGAAGAATGACTGAGAACTGGGTAAGATGCTCGTCAGAAAAATCCTTCGATATCCTAACAGAAAAAAGTTGAGACTCCAGATGAAAGCAAAGAGAATCTTGCATATGAATGCTATTATTCCAAATACAGCTAAACCTCGATTGACAGTTCTAATGGAGCCTGGCAATTACCGTTAGAATAGAATAACAGAGTTGGAAGGGACCTTTGAGGTTTTCTAGTCCAACCCGCTGCTGAGACAAGAAACCCTGCATAAGTGGTGGCTAGCCTTTTTGTTGTTGTGTGCCAAAAGTGTGCACTTGTTTGTCCTGTGCATGTGCATGCGTGCCTAAACTCATAACACAACGCATGTGTGACCCCCTGCGCTCCCTCCACCCCTTGTGCATGAGTGTATCATCCCCATACTCCCCTTGCTCCCCTGCACATGCACATGTGACCCCCTGCGCTCCCCCACCCCCTGAGCATTCACACGTGACCCCCCATGCGACCCCTGACTCCGTACACATGCATGCGCATCTCCTGCATGCGCCCCGTCCCCCATGCATGTATGGCAGATACCTGAAAATCAGTTGGCTGCTGGGAGGCATGCGCGCATGCACAATAAAACTGAGCTGGGGTGATGGCTTGTGTGCCCACAGACCAGAATGGTTACAGGAACTGGGCATGGCTAGTCTAGGGAAGAGAAGAACCAGGGGAGACATGATAGCATCTTCCAATATTTGAGGGGCTGCCACAGAGAGGAGGAAAGGGGTCAAGCTATTCTCCAAGGCATCTGAAGGCCAGACAAGGAGTAATGGATGGAAACTGAACAAGGAGAGATTCAACCTGGAAATAAGGAGAAACTTTCTGACAGTGAGAACAATCAACCCATGGAACAGAAGTTGCCCTTGGAAGTTGAAGGAGCTTCATCACTTGAGACCTTCAAGAAGAGATTGGACTGCCATTTGTCAGAAATAGTGTAAGGTCTCCTGCTTGTGCAGTGGGTTGGACTAGATGACCTGCAAGGTCCCTTCCAATTCTGATTATCTGTTAACCAGTTTTGGTCGCCATGATGTGAAAAAGATGTTGAGACTCTAGAAAGAGTGCAGAGAAGAGCAACAAAGGTGATTAGGGGACCAGAGGCTAAAACCAGGGATGGGCTTCTGGGGGTCCTCACAGGGTTCAGGAGAGCCCCTAGCTAAGATTCTGTGCAGTTCAAAGAACCCCCAAATCCCCCTCTTGGCTGATCCCACCCAGCCCTCCTCTTCCCTCCCAGGAGTCCCCATGTTGCCCATTTGGATGCAGGTAAGTAAAGGGCCTAGACAGGGGCTCAGGGAGGGCAAAAAACAGGACAACTGGATGTATGAGAAGGCTGGAAATGGGCCTGTTTTCAGCTTCCAGAGAACCTCCAAAGCCCGGGGAGGCTGTTTTCACTCTCCAGGAGGCTGAAGGAAAGCTTCTGGAGTCCGGGGAGGGCAAAAATGCCCCCCCTCCCATGGTACAGGAGGCCGACTAGGCCATGCCCATCATAGCCACGCTCACCCAGCAACTGGGCAGAGAACCCTTTGCTAAAATTTTCGAAGCCCATCCCTGGCTAAAGCACACAAAGAACATTTGCTGGAATTGGGTATGTCTAGTTTGATGAAAAGAATGACTAGGGGTGCCCCAAAGAAGAGGGAATCTAGCTATTCTCCAAAGCAGCTGAAGGCAGGAGAAGAAGCAATGGATGGAAACTCATCAGAAGTTGTGAATTCTCCTACTTTGGAAGTTTTAAAGAAGAGATTGGACAACTATTTGTCTGAAATGGAATATGGTTTAGAATAAAATAGAATAATGGAGTTGGAAGAGATCTTGTAGGTCATCTAGTCCAACCCCCTGCACAAGCAGGAGACCCTACACTATTTCTGACAAATGACAGTCCAATCTCTTCTTGAAAGCTTCCAATGATGAAGTTCCCACAACTTCTGACGGCAACAACTTCTGTTCCATCAGTTGACTGTTCTCACTGTCAGAAAGTTTCTCCTTATTTCCAGGTTGAATCTCTTCTTGTTCAGTTTCCATCCATTATTCCTTGTCTGCCTTCAGGTGCTTTGGAAAATAGCTTGACCCCCCTCCTCCTCTCTGTGGCAGCCCCTCAAATATTGGAAGATGTTATCATGTCTCCCCTGGTCCTTCTCTTCACTAGACTAGACACACCTGGTTCCTACAACCATTCTTCATGTGTTTTTACCTCCGTTCCATCCGGAAAGAAGCGCGCGAGACTGAGTTCCAACAACAAACTCTTTTATTAAACTCGCTAAGCAATGGTAACGGAACAAGAGCCCAAGTCACGGCAGCCCTTTATATAGCGGTTTGCCCACGGCTTGTGGCCAATGACACCGCTTTAACTGTTCCTGCCATTTGGTGGGCTAATTGGATTGGCTCTCTAACAGCCAACTCGAGAATGGCCTTTTCAGCCAATCAGAATAGGGAACTTGGAGCCTACCAAGTTGCATACAGAACAACCCTCCCCCCTTTGTTCAGTCCAATGTGTGTTACGTAGTCACACAGGAAGGTGGTGCTTTTTCGAGTCCTGGTTGACCTGCGCAGCTCAGTCTCGGCGTGGTCTTCGAGCGGTTCGGATGGAATTGCTGTCTCTCTGGTCCTTCTCCATGGAACCTCCTGGAAGGGTGAGTCAGCCTTGCCGCTCCCGCCTGAGTCTC